>JADBJO010029474.1:0-5000 GCA_016801955.1 Conus betulinus
GAGCCATTGAGCACCATGGAAGGACTCAGAAAGAGAGCCATTGAGCAAGAGGACTCAGAGCCATTGAGCACCATGGAAGGGACTCGAGAAGAGCCATTGAGCACCATGGAAGGAGCCACTGAGCACACAGGGAGGACTCAGAGCCATTGAGCACCATGGAAGACTCAAGAGGACACCATTGAGCAGAGCCATGGGAGGGACTCAGAGCCATTGAACACCTGGCAGGGACAGGAAGGGACTCAGAAGAGGAGACTCAGAAGCCATTGAGCACCATGGAAGGGACTCAGAAGAGGAGCCATTGAGCACCATGGAAGGGGGACCCAGCAAGGAAGCCATTGAGCACACTATGGAAGGGACTCAGAAGAGGAGCCATTGAGTACCATGGAAGGGACTCAGAGCCATTGAGCACCATGGAAGGGAATCAGAAGAGAAGAGGAGCTATTGAGCTCCATGGAAGGGACTCAGAAGAGGAGCCATGAGCACCATGGAAGGGACTCAGAGCCATTGAGCACCATGGAAATGACTCAGAAGAGGAGCCAGTGAGCACCATGGAGGGACTCAGAAGAGGAGCCATTGAGCACCATGGAAGGAATTCAGAGCCATTGAGCACCATGGAAGTGACTCAGAAGAGGAGCCATTGAGCACCATGGAAGGGACTCAGATCCATTGAGCACCATGGAAGGGACTCAGAAGATGAGCCATTGAGCACCATGAAAGGGACTCAGATCCATTGAGCACCATGGAAGGGACTCAGATCCATTGAGCACCATGGAAGGGACTCAGATCCATTGAGCACCATGGAAGGGGCTCAGAAGAGAAGATTGAGCCCATTGAGCACCATGGAAGGGACTCAGAAGAGGAGCCATTGAGCACCATGGAAGGGACTCAGAGCCATTGAGCACCATGGAAGGGACTCAGAAGAGGATGTGTGAGTGTGTATGGATGCTGTTGGGCAGAGGTATACATGTGGAGGACGACACCGCGCACGTGCCCCAGACTTTCAGTACCTGTGATCCCCGAGAACAAACTCGGATGGGAGGGTTCAATGGAAGTACCTCGAGTTGCTGATGGGTGGGCACATGTATACCTCTAGCCAACAGCATCCGCGAAATAATCTCCATTAAACTTCAGCTTCCAGGTAAGTCTCATTTAATTTCAAAATTTCCTCGTCTTTGATTGGTCAGACGATACATGTGGAGATTTTAACGTCGGGGATCACACGTTATTCCTTAACACGTCAGGCTCTGAAAGGCAATCAGCTCATATGTGAGTTACTTCCCTTTGTCTACAAATGTGTCCAGCACAGACTGGAAAAAAAAACTCTTTTTAGTCTTATAGAACCCACCATTTCCATCTTCATTTTGTTTAATGATCCGGTGGTAGAATCTTGAAAAAAGTGTTCCTGTTTGACCATCCACCTGCTTAAGGATGTTGTCTATTGGTACACCTCTGCTTAATGCTGCAGAAGTACTAGCAGCCCGAGTGCTGTGAGCTGAGTACTTCGATATGTCTATTCCAGCCATAAGCAGCACATCTTCATTCCAACGAGAAATGGTGTCTCTTTTCACGGGTGCAAAAGGCTTTATGCAACTGATAAAAAAATACTTTCCCAGTTCGTAAGTGGGCAGTCTTTTTCAAATACTGTCGAAGGTAGCGACACAATCTCTTGTTTTCAAAACAAGGTATGACTAAAGGCTTTAAGTGAGGCCTGGTTTGGTTTGGTTTAAAAGAGAGCTATATACAAGTACACATTTAGACTCATGGATTTTTACATCATCAACAGTAAGACTATGGAGAGTCTGTCCTCTCTGACCAGAGAGTAAAGCAAGTAACATAAGTGTTTCTGAGTGTGAGTTTCAGAAAGCTGAGCTGTTCTGCATCTGGCCACTGTGCTAACATATCAATGACAGTGTCTACATCCCATGTGTCACAGTACTTTGGGAGTGATGGTCTATTGTTGAACACACCTTTTGCAATTTTACAGACTACAAGATTGCTGACGTATTGTTTCTGCGTTATCAGGACAAAGGTATGCTGAAACCGCACTCCTACTAGGTTAACTGTACTATAACTAGCACCTGCAGCATACAATTCTGCCAAAAAAAAATGCCACATGCACATGAGTACAAGCAGTGATTTTATTTCTGCTCACAAATTTTTGCCATTTTTGAATGTAGGTGTTGTAGGACTTATGGGTGCTGGGTCTCCATTAATCCATGATCAGAACAACCGAACTTTTTGATAAACCATAAGTTAAAAAAATTGCTGCTGAGATCTGGCAGACAAGCAGGTTAAGCAGACATTGGTTTCTGAGAGGATGAACTGCTCTGAGGTCGCTGGGTAGGTGAAGAAGATGGCGTCTGCACCTGAGTTCTACTGGAGGGCAGCAGAGAAGATGTTGAAGGACAGCGAACCACGGTTGTGTCAGCCAGTTTGGGTACCACAATTATTCCCCTCTGCATCGTTTCTCCGGATATTCTGCAGCACCCGTCCTATGATGCTGAAAGGTGGAAATGCATACTACTGTAAATGCTCCCAAGAGATGGAAAAAGCATCAATTGCTTCAGCTTCTGGATCCGGCCTGTATGAAATGTATCGCCTCCTGTACTCCTTGTCAGCTGTCCTGATCTGCTTCCCTGGAATGTGGGCTGCACTGATCCAGATATTCTTAGCAATGCACCATGACTAAATTGTTAATGCATTGTCATTACAAGCATCTGAATGGCTTGTTCCCATGCGATTGATACAGCTGACAGCTGTTGCATTGTCTATCATTATCCGGACGTGTTTGTTTTCAGCTTTCCCTGAAATGACGCGCAAAGCAAGTAAAACAGCTTTCAATTCCAATAATTAATGTGAAAAAACCCTTTCATGCGGCCACCATCAATTCCAAATAATTAATGTGAAAAACCCTTTCATGCGGCCACCATCAATTCCAAATAATTAATGTGAAAAACCATGGAAGTTCTACTGGAGGGCCCTTTGCGGCCACCATCAATTCCAATAATTTAATGTGAAAAACCCTTTCATGCGGCCACCATCAATTCCAAATAATTAATGTGAAAACCCTTTCATGCGGCCACCATCAATTCCAAATAATTAATGTGAAAAACCCTTTCATGCGGCCACCATCAATTCCAAATAATTAATGTGAAAAAACCCTTTCATTGCGGCCACCAATGTCCACCTGAAGCTGTATCTTTACACTACACACACCGCCGACCTGTGCCACCAGCATCAGTGCTGACAACTGTGTCTGGTTCAGTACTGCAAATGTCATTCTCTGAATCAGATGCATTGACAATCCACCATTTACGTTCCTCTTTACTCTCTTCAGACGACTGCATGAGTTGGTCAAAGTCACATTTCTACTCCTCTTCAAAGCTAATGTTTTGTCTTTCTCAAGCTGTCTGTAATAGAGAAGTCCATACTTGACAGCAGCAAAGCTATAACTTGAGCAACCTCACAGATTGTGTGATTTCACTCATCAAGAAGCTTTTGACAACTAGACAGTATGCTGACAGCCCTTTCAGTGCTCAGAGTGACTTTCATGGAGAGAGAGAATCTGTGATGACTCCGAGGTATTGAATCCTAGTTGTGGGCTGAATAACCGACTTGGTTGGGTGAATTATAAATCCCAACTTTTGAAATAAATCAGTGGTGTCTGTAACATTCCTCATGCGTTGCTCTCTGCGAGTCCAGTCAACAGAGAATCATCCAAAAACCCAGTAGATACATGACCTTTCAATGTAAGGAGGCAGAGAGAGGCTTCAACAGCCTTGCAAACAAACGGGGAGCTGATGATGGACCATTGGGTAAAGCATTGAATTCATAGAGTTGATCTCTCCATTGAAATCTGAGTAGTTTCTTGTGCTGTTCATGGATTGCTACACTATAATAGGCATCCTTCAGATCAATTGAGGCCATAAGCATCCTGGAGTTATCAAAGTCAGGGCTGTGTTCAGAGTATTTATTTTGAAATGATGAAATTCTTCTAAATGAGTCTTCTTAGATCGGGACTGATTTCATCACAGATGTCCGAAAAATGTTGGTTAACAGTGTCTGATGCCACTGCGTCTGCACAACGAAATCTCGTGCAAAACGTGACCCAAGATAGTCACCGCATTGGTGCAATGGTGCAGAACTGACCTCTGACCTGGGCGAGACGCTATCAAATAATCCGTTCGCAGCACGCACGCACGGAGTCGCCGCCTTGATGAACGCTCTCTGAATATGCTGCATTTTCAGGTCGCATTTGACGGCCTCAGACAGTAATTTCGACAATAAATTTCGTTATTTACCGTCGGGACGATCAATTTTTGACAATTTGCCGGTCTGTTATAGGCTTCAAAATTCGTCTTCTGCAGATCCGAGCTGAGTTTGTTTCGTGAAAAGACCATGAACAATTTCTGCCAGTTCCTCTCTCATTTCTTCACTTACAGATTCGTCCGTACCGCTCAATTCAGCGGCTACCTCTTTCAGTAAGGTCAGATGTCAGCGGCTGCCTCTTTCAGCAAGGTCAGATGTCAGCGGCTGCCTCTTTCAGCAAGGTCAGATGTCAGCGGCTGCCTCTTTCAGCAAGGTCAGATGTCAGCGGCTGCCTCTTTCAGTAAGGTCAGATGTCAGCGGCTGCTTCTTTCAGCAAGGTCAGATGTGTCTCTGACTGGTCAGCTTTTCTTTTATTCTGAGACCCGAAAAGCTGTGTCTCATTTTTCCTCCGATTCTTCTAGTTCCCCCCCTCTTCTCTCAGCTCTAAAACACCACTGTTGTGTTCCTGTTTCTGACTCTGAATCGTCTCCAAACTCTCAGACAAATTTGGCAGGGTCTGCGCCCCGTCTTCGTCTGGAAGTTTTCTGTCAAGAAGTCCCGCTAGGATCTCGATTTTTTTTTGTTCCAGCTTGCATCTAGCTCTTGAGTCAGGCTTCTAACTGATTCTGGGACTGTTAAGGGCCCGCTGCTGTCTGTGGATCCTGAAGACCCTCCGACATGGCTACTGAAAG
>JADBJO010029474.1:10000-19015 GCA_016801955.1 Conus betulinus
TAACGGGCTGTTTTGGGCTTTTCTACCCGTAATAAACTCAAAGCACTGGGAAACAAAAAAAGTCTCACATTGTATAAAAAAAAAAAAGCGTGTAAATAAAGAAAAAAAAAAATGCACGCAATGACGCAAGTCCTAACACGGAAGTCCAGCCTCCCACGCACATACAGGCGAACACACACTGACTGACTGTAACCAGTTTATTGTCAGATTAACTCGTCTGTTATCGGAAAGGCCCAGTATGAGTTTGCCCCAATCTCTAGGAGTCTTCGCAGTGTTGGCCTTGAGATTATTCCAATGTTTGTTTGGTTGGTGATGTTTCTTGCTCTTCCCTTAAGTCTGGATGTGCGGCCACTTCCTCCTTGATGTTCAGATCTGAAAGATGGTCTATGGTATAGTGGCTTTGCTCTTGTTTGCTGTCTCATTTTTTCTAACTCCTGCATGTCCAGGGCAGTACATACACATGAGTCTCTCCAATGGAGGGTTGCCCAATACTTCACAGAGAAAGAGTGAGGGGTAGGGGGTGGGGGTGAGGGAGAAATTGAAATGGAAAATGGTTTATTCAGATCAAGCCACAGCCCCTACTGAAGGGGGTCTATTCACAATGGCGCATCAATGACGATGGAAAGTAACGATACGTCAACATAGTAATGACAGATTTCAACATCTTTTGACTACAGAGTACAACAAACATAGCATTCAATATTAGCACAGAGTACAACAAACATAGCATTCAATATTAGCACAGAGTAGGCCTACAACAAACATAGTATTCAATATTAGCACAGAGTACAACAAACATAGCATTCAATATTAGCACAGAGTACAACAAACATAGCATTCAATATTAGCACAGAGTACAACAAACATAGCATTCAATATTTAGCACAGAGTACAACAAACATAGCATTCAATATCAGCACAGAGTACAACAAACATGGCATTCAATATTAGCACAGAGTACAACAAACATGGCATTCAATATTAGCACAGAGTACAACAAAAGATAGGATTCAATATTAGCACAGAGTACAACAACATAGGATTCAATATTAGCACAGAGTACAACAAACATAGCATTCAATATTAGCACAGAGTACAACAAACATAGCATTCAATATTAGCACAGAGTACAACAAACATAGGAGTCAATATTAGCATTCACATCCTATAACTGCAGTCGCGCACCTTTTAAATGCCTTACACACATACATTTTTCTGAACATTTTTGTTACTATTAGCCATCCGAAAGGCCACTTTGAATAGACAGAGAGAAAGAGAGAGAGAGAGAGAGAGAGAGAGAGAGAGAGAGAGAGGAGAGAGAGAGAGAGAGAGAGAGAGAGAGAGAGAGGCTTCATTTCTTTTGTTCTAGAGAAAGGAAAGAGAACATCGTCATGATCATTATCATCGTCATTCGTCATTGTCATCATGGGTTACTTTGAGCTTTTTATCCGCAATAAGCTCGAAAAGCGTGAATTAAACTTCAACAAACGAGAGCCATTCATTTCTCGCAGCTTCATGCGAATTGAATTGAAAAAAGAAATGTAAGTATGCGCATTGACGCACACAAAGGCACACAAAGGCACAGGCGAACGCACACATGTAAAATATAGTTCGTGAGAATAATGAAAACCCACACACACAAAAAAAAAACAGCACACACACACACACACACACACACACACACACACACACACAGAGGCAAAAGAAAGCTCATTTTCATTCACAGTTCAATAACAAACAAGTCACTTTTCGACAAACATGTCTTCAGACATTCTAAAAAAAAAACTTTTTTTAAAGTATTAAAAAGAAACAAAGGAACACTTTCCAGATTACAATCAGTGTACACAATTAATTACGTCAATAAACATGTCATCATCTCCTAAACATGTCATCGTCAAAACCCCGAATTCAGTACTAACAAAAGATCGTTGTCGACAAAACGCCACAGTAGATCAACAAGCTGGTGGTAGGGGGGGGGGGGGGGGGGGGGGGGGGGGGGGGGGGGGGGTGGGGGGGGGGGGGGGGGGGGGGGGGGGGGGGGGGGGGGGGGGGGGGGGGGGGGAGGGGGGGGAGAAGCACAAGAGTAAAGAGAATTTTTTTTTTAGAGACATTGGGGGGTAAGATGGGGGGGGGGGGTTGGGGGGGGGGGTGGGGGGGGTGGGGGGGGGGGGGGGGGGGGGGGGGGGGGGGTGGGGGGGGGGGGTGGGGGGGGGTGGGGTGCGGGGGGGGGGGGGGGGGGGGGGGTTGCTACTGGGGTGGAATCACGGAACTTTTGGGGGGGGTGTGGGGGGGGGGGGGGGGGGGGGGGGGGGGAGAAACGGTGGGACTACGGGTGGGGAGAAAGTAGAGGGTCTTTTCTTAGGGGGGGGTTTGGGGGGGGGGGGGGGGGGGGGGGGGGTGGGGGGGGGGGGGGGGGGTGGGGGGGGGGGGAGGGAGGTGGGGGGGGGGGGGGTCATGGGCTGGGGGTGGGGGGGGTGGGGGGGGGGGGGGGGGGGGTGGGGAAGGGGGAATTCAGGGAGGGGGGGTAGGGGTAAATGTGTGGGTGGTGGTGGGGAGGGTACAAGGGTCAAAGGGGGGGTGGGGGGGGGGGGGTCTCGGGGGGGGGGGGGGGAAGGGGGGGGAGGGGGGGGGGGGGGGGGGGTGTGGGGGGGGGGGGGGGGGGGTTGGGGGGTGGTGGGCAGGGGGGGGTGGTGGGGGGGGGGGGGGGATGTGGGTGGGGGGCAAGGCTGGGGGGCGTACGGACAAGAGTTGAGAAGAGTTTAGAGACAGTGGCCAATTGGCTATGCAATGGCAACAGAAGAAAAAGCTGCGGACTGATTGAGTTGGATTGTGTCTTTCCTCATTGGGGTGTAACGGGTAAGAACCGGGTTGGGAGAAGTAGCACCCGTCTTCACGTTTTGAACTTTGTGGCCCATGTCCTCGCTGAAAAGGTCCAACTGGGACAGGAAGTAGGAGAGAAGGGAAAGGAGGTGGGGGTGGTGGGGGTGGAAGGGTGAAGGGAATTGAGGAGTGGTGGTGATGATGGTGGTGGTGTGGTGGTTGAGGTAAGGGTCTTTCTAGTCATAAAAAAATGGAGTTTCCCCTTCCTTTGGAACGTTCATCATGTTCCATTTTTTCATATGGTTTACAATTCAGCAGACCACATGGCCCATAAAAGGATGCAGAGTTGCAAGGGCCTTGTTGTGCAACCTGTCAAAGGGTGACCCCCCCTCCCTCACCCCCTTCCACTTGCACCAGTGGTAACAACACACTGAGTTTTGTAGCTGGTAAGACTCCCGAGTTTTGTAGTGGTAAGGAACTCCAAGTTTTGTTGTCTAGTGGTAAGAAGACTCCGAGTTTTGCAGTAGTAAAGACACCGAGTTTTGCAATCTTAATAACACCGATTTTTCTAGTGGTAAGAACAACCAGTTTCGCAGAGGTAAGAAACACACCGAGTTTGCAGCAGTGGTAAAACACACCGAGTTTTGTAGTGGTTAAGAACACCGAGTTTTTGCTGTGGTAAAACCACCGAGTTTGTAGTGGTAAAAGAACGCCGAGTTTTGTAGTGGTGAGAACACCGAGTTTTGTAGTGGTAAGAACACCGAGTTTTTTAGTGGTAAAAAAACGCCGAGGTTTTGTAGTGGGCGAGAAACACCGAGTTTTTGCTATGGTAAAAAACACGGAGTTTTGTAGTGGTAAAAAATCCGAGTTTTTTTGTAGCGGTAAGAAGACCGAGTTTTGTAGTGGGTAAAAACACCCCGAGTTTTGTAGCGGTAAGAACACCGAGTTTTGGTAGCGGTAAGAACACCGAGTTTGTAGCGGTAAGAACAACCGAGTTTCGCTGTGGTAGAGAACAAACCGAATTTTGTAGTATCACGAACACCGAGTTGACAGTGGTAAGAACACCGAGTTGGCAGTGGTAAGAACACCGAGTTTTTGCAGTGATAAGAACAGCGAGTTTTGCAGTCTAAGAAAACACCAAGTTTTGGCAGTCATAAGAACACCGAGTTTTTGTAGCGGTAAGAACACCGAGTTTGGCAGTGGTAAGAAAGGAACACCGAGTTGGCAGTGATAAGAAAAACCGAGAGTTGACACTAGTCAGAACAGCTGGTTGGCAGCGGTAGGAACATGGAGTTGGGCATAGGAAAAGTAAAAAAAAAAAAAAAAAAAAAAAAAAAAAAAAAAAAAAAAAAAAAAAAAAAACAGCCGACAAAAAAAAACAAAGAATTGGCAGTGGTAAAAACAACACCGTGCTGACAACGGTAAGAACAGAGAATTGGCAGTGGTAAGAACACCGTGCTGACAACGGTAAGAACAGAGATTGACAGTGGTAAGAACCACCGTGCTGACAACGGTTAAGAACAGAGAATTGGCAGTGGGTAAGAACACCGTGCTGACAACGGTAAGAACAGAGAATTGACAGTGGTAAGAACCACACCGTGCTGACAACGGTAAGAACAGAGAATTGGACAGTGGTGAGAAACACCGTGCTGACAACGGTAAGAACAGAGAATTGGCAGTGGTGAGAAACCACCGTGCTGACAACGGTAAGAACAGAGAATTGGCAGTGGTGAGAACACCGTGCTGACACGGTAACACAGAGATTGACAGTGGTGACACACGTTGCTGTAACGGTAAGAACAGAGAATTGGCAGTGGTAAGAACACCGTTCTGATAACGGTAAGAACACAGAGAATTGGGCAGTGGTAAGAACACCGTTCTGATAACGGTAAGAACCAGTTTTAGGATAACCAGTTTACAGTGGTAAGAACAGCGAATTGATCGTGGGTAAGAAAACATCCAGTTGATATGCTCTTACATGGTAAAACACCAAGTTAACATTGGGAAAAACTCCGAGTTGGCGGTGGTAAGTACATTTAGTTTTGCAACGATAAGAAACACCGCGTTGGTAGGTGGCCAAAACAGCGAGTGTTGCAGGGTGGTTTGATTGCCGAGTGGCTGCTGGGTAAGAAGCTAGCGCGCTTCTCTCTGTGGTAGAAAGACAGGAGCCGGGCTCATAGACATCCAGTTTTTTTACAGAGGTAAAAACACTGAGCTGACTGCGGTAAGAAACACCGAGTTGAACTGTGGTAAGCACACCAGCTGCCTGTGATAAGAACAACCAGTCGCCAGCAGTAAAACACCGAGTTTCCTGTGGTAACAAACACAGAATTTTGTAGTGTTAAGAACAACACCGAGTTTCGCTGTGGTGTAAGAACACCGAATTTTTGCAGTGGTAAAAACCACCGAGTTTCGCTGTGGTAAAGAACACCGAGTTATGTAGCAGTAAGAACACCGAGTTTCGCTGTGGTAAAGAACACCGAGTTTTGTAGCGTTAAGAACACCGAGCTTCGCTGTGGTAAGAACACCGAATTTCCTGTGATAAGAACACACCGAGTTTGCTTGTGGTAACAACACCGAGTTGCCTGTGATAAATCACCGAGTTTCCTGTGATAAGAACACTGAGTTTCCTGTGATAAGAACACCGAGTTGCCTGTGGTAAAGAAACACCGAGTTGCTTGTGGTAAGAACACCGAGTTACGACCTGCTTGTGGTTTAAAAACACTGAGCGGCTTGTGGTTTAAAACACTGAGCTACTTATGGCTTAAAACACTGAGCAACTTGTGGTTTTAAAACACTGAGCTACTTGTGGTTTAAAACACTGAGCTGCTTGTGGTTTTTAAAACACTGAGCTACTTATGGCTTAAACTTAAAAACACTGAGCAACTTGTGGTTTAAAACACTGAGCTACTTGTGGTTAAAACACTGAGCTGCTTTTGGTTTAAAACACTGAGCTGCTTGTGGTTTTAAAACACTGAGCCGCTTGTGTGGTTTAAACACTGAGCTGTGTGTGGTTTAAAACACTGAGCTGCTTGTGGTTTAAAAAACACTGAGCTGCTTCCGTTTAAAAAAAGCACTGAGCTATACTTGTGGTTTAAAACACAGAGCTGCTTGTGGTTTAAAAAAAACACTGGCCTGCTTGTAGTTTAACACAAAAAAACACTGAGCCTGCCTGTGGTTCAAAAACACTGAGCTACTTGTGGTTAAAACACTGAGCTGCTTGTAGTTTAAAACACTGAGCTGCTTGTGGTTTTAAAACACTGAGCTGCTTGTGGTTTAAAACACTGACCTGCTTGTGGTTTAAAACACTGAGCTGCTAATGGTTTTTAAAACACTAGTTTGATAAGAACAGCGAGCTATGCCAATGGTACGTTTCACACACATATGCATGTATAGTTCACATAGACAGACAGACAAACAGAGATGCACACGCGCGCGTGCACGCACAACGCTCTCTCTCTCTCTCTCTCTCACCCTCTCTCCTCTCTCTCTCTCTCCTCTCCTCATCCACTCCACAACACACAACACACACACACACAAACACACAACACACACACACACACACACACACACTCTCTCTCTCTCTCTCACCTCTCTCTCTCTCTCTCTCTCGCTCTCTCTCTCATTTGGGCGGGCGCGTGCAGCCACACGGGATCTATGCTCCTCTATCTATCTATCTCTCTAGCTCCCTCTATCTATCTATCATCGATCTATCTATCTATCTATCTATCTATGTGGAGATGAATGTATGCTATCTATCTATCTATGCTATCCTATCTATATATGCTCATCTATCTCTCTGATCTAGCTATCGAGGCTGACTATATTAGTCTATCTATCGTATGCATTTGTATGAGATGTATGCGTGCATATATTTGAGGAGAAGGAGACGGAGGGGAGGAGATGTAGAGATGTAGGCAGAGGAGAGAGAGAGAGAGAGAGAGAGAGAGAGAAGAGAGAGATAGGAGAGAGAGAGAAAGAGAGAAAAAGTGTGCAATGTGTGTTGAGTGTGTGTGTGTGTGTGTGTGAGTGTGTGTGTGTGTGTGTGTGTGTGTGTGTGTGTGTGTGTGTGGTGTGTGTGTGTGTGTGTGTCTGTGTCTGCGTGATATCTATCTATCTATCTATCTATCTATCTATGGATCGATAGAAAAGAGAGAGAGAGAGAGAGAGAGAGAGAGAGAGAGGAGAGAGAGAGAGAGAGAGAGAGAGAGGGAGGGGGAGATGGAGAGAGAGAGAGAGAGAGAGAGAGAGAGAGAGAGAGGACGGACACACCATCAACTTGGCATTCAAATGTTTTATCTGTGCTGTTTTGATGTTATCATCACTGCTATCTCCTTATCAGTGTCAGCTGAGTGCTTTTACAACTGCAAAACTGTTAACTCGATATTCTTACCACTGCTGACTGGGTGTATATTACCACCGTCAACTCGCTGTTATTACCACCGTCAACTCGCTGTTATTACCACCGTCAACTCGCTGTTATTACCACTGTCAACTCGCTGTTATTACCAATGTCAACTCGCTATATATACTACACCGTCAACTCGCTGTTGTTTTACCACTGTCAACTGGGTGTTCGTACCACTGTCAACTGGGTGTTCGTACCACTGTCAAGTCCGTGTTCTTACCCCAGCAAACTCGGTGTTCTCGCCATGAGCAGTTCGGTGTTCACCTTCTGTCTTGTGTATTGTGTATTGGATCAGCTTTACTCTACACCTTGTTTGGTTGGTTCATTGGTCCTTCACGTTGTGCTCAGTGCTAAATATGGGAGTTGAGGAGTTGAATGTCAACATCTGTGCGTGTTACCCTGTTTGTCCGGGGAAAAGTGTGCAGAAAACAAAAAAAACGACAGCAGTTGGGTCGTTTAATAAAGCTGATTCTCTGTTCTGAAAACAAAAAAACGACAGCAGTTTGGTCGTTTAATAAGCTGCTTCTGTTCTGAAAACAAAAACGACAGCAGTTTGTTCGTTTAATAAGCTGCTTCTGTTCTGCATGTTCATGTGTTCCCCTCGTTAATGTCTTCACAAAGCATAGGAAGCCAGCAACAGGAGGGTGAATGGGTCGGGGTGCGTATGGCACAACATGTGATGTGTGTCGGGGGAGGCAGCAACAACAGGAGGGTGTGAATGGGTCGGGGCGGAGGCAGCAACAGGAGGGTGTGAATGGGTCGGGAGAGGCAGCAACAGGAGGGTGTGAATGGGTCGGTGAGAGAGGCAGCAACAGGTGTGAATGGGTCGGGAGGAGGCAGCAACAGGAGGTGTGAAGGGTCGGGTAGGAGGCGGAGGGGTCACAGAAAGGTCAGATGGCTGGGCAAATGGGATGGGGGGGGGGGGGGGGGGGGGGAGGGAGGGGGTGACGAGTGATGGTAGCAAGGGTTAGGGGAAAGGAGAAAAGAGCGGGAAATGATTCGCAATGAACAGTAACTCGCGCTCTCCCGCATACATTGCGCGTGAATGACATCCCTGTGAGGACGTTCATGTGCGGCTTGATGCGGGATGGAGCATAATACTTGTGGTGTCGGTGGGCGGAGTTGTAACAAAGCAAAGCGAAAAAAAAAAAATGAAAACAATGCCCCAGGGCTGGAGAGCAGACGTTCAAAGCCAGTGAGAAAGTGTCGAACCCTTTCGCTGATTAATGTGATAGGCTTATCATCTGTCGTAAACAAATAGGGTTTCCATGATCGGATCAGGAATCTCTATCTCTGTTCTGGCCAGTCTCTTTCTATTGTCTGTGTGGTCTGTTTGGTTTGTCTGTCTGTTTGTGGTCGTCTGTCGTCTGTCTGTTCTGTCTGTATGTCTGTATGATGTTCTCTCTCTCTCTGATTAAATTTGTTTCTCTGTCCTGTCTACTTATGTATGTCTTTCTGTCTGTATGTTGTCTGTATCGAGGTCTCTCTCTCATCTTCTCTCCTCCTATATATATCTCTCTCTTATATCTCTCTCTCTCTGACTAAATTTGTTCTATGTCACTGTTACCTATGTATGTATATCTGTATATCGTCTGTCTGTTCTGTTCTGTTATCGTCCTCTCTCTCTACTATCTCTCTATCTCTCTCTCTCTCTCTCCTCTCTATCGTAGAATCGGTCATAATCAAAATATTTCATAATCGACTCAGTATATCGGCTGTCCCTCTGTATCTCTGGATGAGTTTGTTTCTATGTTCACTGTCCCCCCACCATCTCTCTATCTCTCTCC
>JADBJO010029475.1:0-19015 GCA_016801955.1 Conus betulinus
GAAGAGAAGATCTGATCGAGGTGATGATGCTGTACGTTTTAGCTAGGAGACTGCTAAAGACTTTAATCTTTGAATGATGCAAGTAATATAGCTTGCACGCAAACACACACACACACACACACGCACGCACGCACGCACGCACGCACGCACGCACGCACGCACCGCACGCACGCACGCACGCCACGCACGAGCACGCACGCCACGCACACACGCTCGCACGCACGCACACACGCACACCCACACACACACACACACACACACACACACACGGACAGAGAGAAGAGAGAGAGAGAGAGAGAGGAGGAGAGAGATGCATAAAGAACAAGTAAGTGGGGGAGGGGGAGGGGCATTTCCTCCGTGATAAAAATAAGGAGGATGCAAAGACTATTCTTTGGGAAAAAATATAGGGGGGACGAAGGCTGAAAGAAAATGAAAAGGAGAGTGTCAGAAAAGTACTTCTGAATCTCTCACCACGTGACAAATGTTTGATTTTGGAGACACACACACTGTCCACATTTGGGGCTATTCTTTTGCATGGGTACTCACTGTCACTGTCAAAGTAACGATCTGCTACTAAAAAAAAAAAAGTTATGTTTATTCACACCCCCCACACACACACACACACACACACACCACACACACACACACACACACACACACACACAGAGCCTGCTCCTTCACACGTACGGACACGCGCATTAGCGCGTGCGCGCGCACTCACGCACACACACACACACACACAACACACACACACACACACACACACACACACACACAAACACACACACACACACACACGCACGTACGCACACACACACACACACACACACACACACACACACACACACACACACACACACACACACACCACTCCTCCACATACACACACAGCGTGCTCCTTCACACGCGTACGGACGCACGCACTAGCGCGCGCACACACACTCACTCACACTAACACACACACACACACACACACACACACACACACACACACACACACACACACACACACACACACACCACACACACGCACGCATACACACACACTCCTCCACATACACACACAGCGTGCTCCTCACACGCGTACGGACGCACGCACTAGCGCGCGCACACACTCACTCACACACACACACACACACACACACACACACACACACACACACACACACACACACACACGCACACACACACACTCCTCCACATACACATGCAGCGTGCTCCTTCACACGCGTACGGACGCACGCACTAGTGCGTGTGTGTGTGTGTGCGCGCGCGCACACACACACACACACACACACACACACACATACACAAACATCGTGCTCCTTCACACACGTACGGACGCATGTGCTAGTGTGCGCGTGTGCGCGCGCGCGCGCGCACACACACACACACACACACACACACACACACACACACACAAACACACACACACTGAGTAGCACTGCAGTCTGAGTCTGTCTCCTACAAACAGCGTGTTTTCAACCCCACAATGGAATTCGAGACAAGTTATGCACAGGCAACAGGTGGTCGCCGAATTCTCTCCCTGCCAATCGGAAGGATGTTTAAAAAAAAAAAAAGAAAGGAAGAAAGAAACAAGGAGACGAATTACGAAATCCAACGTTTACGGAAATACTACGAATAAGACATAGATAAAAACAAAAATGACGAAATTTAAACGGCCTAGAACCTAGTTCGACTGATTGGTTTCAATTCCAGTTTATGTTCCATATTAACAAGGCCAATGCTGTCAACAGGCCCTGCAGCTGAAAAGGCAACTCTTTGTGAATGAGGCCAGCCTTCCCCCCTTTTCGCCATACGCCTAGAATAGTATCATGCCCTGATTGGTAGATGGCGATCTCGGCTTTCTCACTCTCCAAGCATAACGAAGCCCTTCTTTTATGACCATAATCGCTGACCCGTGACGTAAGGCTGTTAAACAGGGAGGGTGAATAACTTGAAACTTCAGGCACAGTGTCGATCGGTTTTCCATTCACTTTGGATCCGTCGTTGGTAGTGGAAAACGTGTGGGGTGATTTCATTCCCCGTGTGCAGTGGAATATCGTTTAGTCTACCTGACTTTGGTTCTGTCGACTGTGGAAACACGGCATTACCGTCGACAGGGAATCAAATCGTCAATAGCAGGTTACATATATGTGGGCGTTAGTGACTCGAATTGAGGTCAGTTGAGTATAAGAGCACTACTAAACACACACACACACACAACTGTGTTGGGAGGAGTAGAGAAGGGGGCATCTAAAGTAGGACTTTGCCAAGAGGTGTGCAATGGCTGTGGACATGGCCAGGTGGTATTTTCTGCTGTGTGTCTCCTGATTGCCATCCTGATTCTGATTGTTGTTCGTCTGATGAGGTGAGTCGAACGTACAAGTGACGTGTTTTGGTGCTTTAAATTGCGTCGTGACTCGCGGACTGGGAGATCGTACGTTGGATTTTTACCATCAAAAGAACGCATTTGTGGGATTTTTTATCGGCGCCATAGGACCTGCACTTGTAGTTGTCAATTATCCACATTTTGCCCATCAAAATCATCGGAAACACGAACGCGCGTCAATTAGTATACCCATTTAATCGAGTGATGTTGTCACTTGAGTGTCGGTTTTCTATATAATTTGGTTTGTACCCCCCTCACTCATGATTCAGAGAGGAAAATATGACAGTCGTGTATCATGTAACAGTCAGAGGCATTCTTATGCACGGCACATGGGGAAATTGTGGCAGGACGTGAATGGACAGATTTCCTTTTTGCCCTCCCCCCCCCCCCCCCCCCTTCCCCCCGACGACAACATTTACCAAGTTTGTATCGAAAAGAAATGATTGTTTTAACGCAGAGAATCTTAAGCATCAACTTCTTTTTCATCTCAAACCTTTAATGTATATACATAGATATAAGAGTCAGACTACGTGAGTTGCCTCATTTTCTGCTTTCCTGCAGTTGGTGTCTGATAAGACCGCATTTCACCTGTATTGGAGATGCAGGAAAACTGGTGTCGTGAATCTGTTATAGGCCAGCGATTCTCAGATCATAACCAGGTCTCTTTTTACCTCTGTAAGCAGGAATATGGCCACCTAAGGTAGGTAGACTATCATGTCTGTAAGCGAGAATGTGGCCACCAAAGATGTATTATCTGTGTATGTGGGAACGTGGCCACCAAAGATATATTATCTGTGTAAGTGGGAATGTGACCACCAAGAGATACTATATATATATATATATATATATATATATATATATAGATATATATATATAAACAACCACACAATGAAGAAGCAAACAAGCAAGTTTTTTTTTTTTTCTGACGTTTCGGCTCTGGGCCTTCTTCGGGGACTTCTTTATTAGGTACTACTGGGAAATCAAACAATCCTTAATTCTGTCTTTCTTTGATTACTATTCAGTGAGTTGCAGATAGCTGGCACAGGCCCCCAAAAGAGAACAAATCGAAATTTGATAGCAAAAGTGATCAGTGTTGAACATTGCACCCTTATAGACTCCATAACTGATCCCACCTCGCTTCACCCCCCCGACACTCGCACACACCCCACACACACAAAAAACAACCCACACCCCAAAATACACTCCCCCCTCACCTCTCACTCACACACACACACAACACACACACAATCACATACACAAAAACGCGCCTGGACACACACGCACACATTGCACTCAATACAGGCACAACACCACACACACACACACACCACCACACACCACACACACACCAGACACCCCGAGAGGAGAGAGAGACGAGCTGAGGCGGGGTGGATAATGTTTTCAATGACATGTCGGAGATTCAATTGTCTATGAACGTTTCAAACAAACCCACCTTTCTTATGAACAGCTCCCGCGAATATTAAAGTATGCGCATTAGTAAGTAAGGTAACATATTTTGCAAAGTAAATCACACCTACAGCACCATTTTAAAGCAGGCTGACCACACACATGCCTACTCCTAAAGGTGGAGCAGAGGGAAAGAGGGGGAAGGGGAGAGGGTATAAGCTTGTAGTAGGTAGGGGAAGGACTGGGAGCAGGAACGCAATTATTATAAATAAGGGTGGGTGGAGAGGGAAAAAAAATTTAATAAGTGCGCGCACTAGCGCGCGCACAGCCACGACCTACTCCTGCGTAAGCCGCATGTGCGTGTGAGCGCACGACTGCACGTAAGCCCCCGCATGTGAAATCTTGAAAAAAATGGGGGGGGGGGGGGGGAGAGAAGATAGTTAAACGTGATGGAAAAACGGGGGGGGTGGGGGGGGGGGCGGGGGGGGGGGGGGGGGGGGGGGGGGGGGTTAAAAAAGTAGGAGGGATACCAGCAAGAGTAGTCACTAGAGGAGCTGGTAGGGGAGGAAGAAGGTCAAGAGTGTGGGAGGGAAGGGTCTGAAAAAAAAGCTGAATGAAGGGCATCTTTGAAGGGGATGGGGCAGAAAGGGTGAGTACTGGAGATAGGGGGAGGTTGGGGCGAGGGGGGGGGGGGGGGGGGGGGGGGGGTATCGTTGGAAGGGGAGTAGGGGAGAAGGGGAGAGTAAGGGGAGGAGTCCAGGTGACCGTGTGTTGAGGCCCTCTGGGTAAACAGTATGGAATTTGTTGAACCAGAAAGATTCCGTCGGAATCTGTAACATTGTCCTCTGGAAAAAACACTTTTCTATAATTACACATCTTAGATCCTGAAGGGGAGTGATTAGTCTGGTGGAATGTCTGGGGTACTAAAGTCTGGTTACTAAAGTTCCAGTGTTCTTTTTGATGTTTGATCTGTGCTGGTAAAAACGGGTTTTTAATGAGTTTTTAATTTCCCGAACATACGGCTGTGTGGGCATTTGCTGTGCAAAACAGTAAATAAGAGAGATGTTGCCTAGTTAAACAGTCCATGAGGTGTCGGATGGTGAACACGATTCTCCTGTCACTGTGCTTTTGAAGTGGGCTGTTTCCCACTAGGTGTTCTTGGCAGATCACACATTTCTACCACACGGAAAGCACCCGGGTGGTGAAGAGTCCAACTGACGGGTGGGAAGTGAAGAGGGCATGAGAAAAATTTTGTTAGGGACTTGCTGTTTTCTTCTCCCAAAATGGGCGGGACTGGAATGGCCTTTTGAAGTCTAGGACTGGTTGTAGAAGTGGGTGAAGTTCTTGTAGCCATTGACGTAGAGGGGGGTTAGCTGGGATTGTGATTGATTATGACAGGAGGGCGTTGGGTTTGCTGCTTAGGTTTACTATTTACTGGAGGCAGGAGCATCTTTGGCTGACGTACTTTCTCTCTTGAGCTGTAGTCAAGCATCTTGACTGTATCCTCGGAGATGCTGTTGTTCATTTGAGGAGAAGACCATGTTTTCGAAATCATGTGGTTCGAGCACAGATTGTTTCAAGCGGAGAAACAGGATCTGTGGTAAGTTCTGTTTTGTCAATGGCGGGGTGAGATCGGGAGAGAGCTGAAATGAAGATAGGATGTGGACGTCGGTGGGTTGCAGCTATCGTAAGGTCAGTTTGTAGTATCCATTTTCCAGTTTCAGCAGAAGTCTAACAAAGGGCATGTAGTCGCCAAGAAACAGAAGAAACACAATCAAAGGTGAAATTGATGGTGGGATGTATGGTGTTAACGTATGTAGAAGAAAAAACTGGTCCGGTCGGAAGGAGATCCCAACCGGAGGCAGCAGGATGTTCGTCAATAAAACGTTTCCTCCACAAGTCTGCTCGGAATGGGCACAGGACCTGTTGCTCAATAAGGTCACATTCAGCATAAACCCATAAAGACGGTTGCCAAAGTAGGTGGCCGATCAGGTGTCCCTTGGCGCGGTTCCCTGCCAGAAATTGCCGGTCCGATATTACTTGATCATCAAAACGATAAAGAAATGGTGTTAGGGATTTGTATCTACTTGCTAGGAGAAATTTGCTGAGTGGCGGAGCGATAGGAAGAAAAGCGTGTTGCAGGTGGTGTTGTAAGAGCTGTGATCAGGTCATGATAGGGGATGTTGGCTATATAGGCCTACCCACATCTATTGAGACCAATAAACGCATCACCCGTGGCGAACCAAGATATATTATCTGCTGTAAGAGGTTTGGAACGTGATCCACCTACCCCAAATCTATATATATATATATATATATATATATATATATGTGTGGGTGTGTGTGGTGTGTGTGTGTGTGTGTGGTGTGTGTGTAAGTAGTGGGAACGTGACCACCAAAGATGTATTACTCTGTGAAAGTGCGAAACGTGGTCCACTCAGAGATATATTATCTGTCTAAAGTGAGAAACGTGGCCCACCAAAGATATTCTTACCGATGTGCAAGTGGGAACGGTGGCCCACCAAAGAGTATATCATCGGTGTAAGTGGGAACTTGGCCACCAAAGAGATATATTATCTTGTAAGTGGGAACTTTTTTGGGCCACCAAAGATTCGTATATTATCTGGGTAAGTGGGAACGTGGCCATCGAAAGTACGTAGGACTGTTTTCTGTAAGCGGGAACATGCCACCAAAGGTAATGCGATCGATTATTATCTTAACGGGGAACGTGGGTGCCAGAAGGAAAAAATGGTATTACTATCACTATAACGGGGGGAACATAACATGGCCACCAATAGGGTAAATGGATTGGCTGACACCCCCCTATAACTGGAAACTCCCAGGCTGCTGCTCAAGGGTAAATGGATTACTATATATCAATATAATGGGAACATGAACACCAATTAGGTAAATGGAGGACTATTATCATTAAGGGAACGTGGATGCCAACGGTAAATTGGCCCCCATACCTATCACTGATCAATGGGAACATGACCACAAAGGGAAACTGGATGACTATGATCATAACGGGAACGTGGCTGCCAAAGGTAATGGATTACTCTCCACTCTGCACTCGCGTTGAACAGGGTACATCTCAAAGGGACATGATTGCATCACGTACAGGTTATACTTGATACAACAAAATTAAGTAAATGGATCCGAATGACTATCATCTAATGGAAACGTGGCCACTAAGGCCCGGACGGTATTACTATCAAAACAGGACCGTTTTTTGAGCACCAAAGGTCACTGCGAAGTTCCACCTATCGGGGCACGTGTTGCCATACGGCCAACGTGTACAATCATTTTAAAACCGGGGTGGCAATGGTGTATGCGTCGGTTTGTTTGCTCCCCCGCTATTCATTTGTTTTGGTTTTAATGCTGTGAATACATGACAGTTCCATGTAATACTCAAACCATGAACCCGTGCCAAACTTGCTTTTTTAGCCCACCAAATACCGTCCGACGTGCCCGCCTAGAAACGTCCATAATACTAGGGACGGGTTTAGCCGAATTATTACTCCACCACACACACATAACCCAGCACTTTCCTGCCGGCTCCCTCCAAAGCCTATGCCCCCCCACTTTTCGGTCCTGCCCGCCCCCCGCCCTCCCCGGTCTTCCTGCAGTCTGCGACCACTTCCCAGCCAAAATGCTTTCCCCTGCCCTTTCCTACCTATACACGAAAGGCGCCCGGCCCCCGCAGGAGGAGGGCGGATTTGGATATACCGAGCTCCTCCCCACCCTTCTTTGAGTAAACTCCACCCTCTCGCCCTTTCATTATCCCGCTTCCTGCGGTCTTCTTCCAATGTGCGTTAAGATTATTGTCGCCGGACAGTTGAACCAACATTCCACGAACCCAGACCGCACAGCTATCCCCGTCTCCAGTCTTCTCATCCCGGGCGGGAGATCTCCATCCCGGGCCCCCCCCGTTGGGGGTCTAATCGTTAGTCCTGCTATTCTGGTCTCACCCCCGCCATCGTCTCTGTTGACCTGTCCTTGGTATACCCCCCCCACATATTTTTTTTTGCGGCTCGCCAAGCACTTTCTCGATTCATACAGCCCGCCCCCCTATTATGGGCCGTTAGTCCGGTATCACGGTTCCGTGCTACATGGGTTTTTCCTCGTGCCTCATGACCTCCTCCCCATTTTCGACCACTTGGACACGTACTTCTGAGACTCCTTGACGCAGTCAAATGTTCGGGCGCCGTTCCCCCACCGCCATTGTCACGGCTCTAACTGGTTAAACCCTCAACATCGGGCTCTCGGCCCCTCATACTACACAATTTTTCCGCCGGGTGGCCAACGTACTTTCTGCGCTATCCCTAAACCCTCAACTCCTTATGGGCTTCTAGCTCAGGTGTAACGCCATTCACTGTGTAAATTCCCTCCATGCTCCGGGACCTGATCCAGCCATCATGCACCCCACTGCTCCTTTTCCCCAGTCGGCCTACGCCCTTTTCGCGCCACCCCCCAAGCCACCACCCTCGCTCGGGCCTACAGCCGTTCGTAACAGCTGTACCGACCACTCAACGGGTGGGTCATAGTTCTTTGTCGCTGCTCTCTCTGCCCTTCCACCCTTTAGCGATCGGCTCAGTACGCCGAGATATTCCACCGCCGTCTGACACCCGGTTCCCGGGCGCCGGTTGACCGCCGTCGCCGGTCTAACCGCGGTCACTAACACCGTTTGGTTATCCCCCCGGGCCCCAGACCTACTGCGATTTCCACCCAGCCGGCCCCGTCCTTTCAGAGCTCCACACAGCAGGAAACCCCGGTATCCCGGCCGTCCCGCCGCTCGTACCGCGCTTCTCAGGCTGTCCCCTCGCCCATTGGCTTCTCCGTGCCCCTCCGAATCATACCTACCCATTGTAGGTAGCCTAGATCGGCCAGTCTTTTGAGCCCCTCCAGAGGCCTCACCGTCCGACGTCCCGCGTTGTCCCCGTACACGGGCGGTTAACTAACCCCTTCGGGGTCCTCCCCTGGACTCCTGCACTTCAGTGCTCTCACCACCGTCTCGGCCATCCCGCCGTTCGGGCGATGTCTTCCCAAAACCGCAGCCCACTTGATCAGGTCGTTACGCGTTCGTCACGGCTACTTAGACGGCCTCCCGCTCTACTCCATCTCATGTCCTCCTGTCCTCGCCTGTACCCTCTACCATTCATCTTTTTTTCCCGGGCCAGACTGGTCTAGCTTGCTCTCTCTCCAAACCCCGGCACACCGTCGACCGTTAGAGGCACCCATGGTCCGGTAAGCTCCCCCCCATCTGGTCTTTCTCGTGCTCCATTTTTCCCTGCCCTTCCACCGCTGCCCCGTTTCTCGGCTGCTATTTATACCGCCGCA
The DNA here is from genome assembly GCA_016801955.1 of Conus betulinus. Classification (NCBI taxonomy): domain Eukaryota; kingdom Metazoa; phylum Mollusca; class Gastropoda; order Neogastropoda; family Conidae; genus Conus; species Conus betulinus. Next base: position 9,140 of record JADBJO010029475.1, read on the forward strand.
CAACCGTCAGCGTTCGTAAGGTAAACCGGTCAACTAGACCATCGGTCATTTGTCACCTCGTGCCCATTGTATCCTCCCGTTAGCACCCTCTCCGTTTTTCCGCCCGGCTACTTGTGTGTATTTGCGAGTCGGAACCGTTTTTGCGGTTTCTTGGATGGGCGCACCCCACCACTCTGTGCTGCTCGCCAGACCCCCCACCCCCCCCAACTCCCCCCCGTTTTCTTTTGTTTAAGCGCACACCACATAGGCACCTTTGGTACCAACAAGCGTCTGTTTTTCGTCCCCTCCAGATTCTATCCTTCTTTGTATTTGTTGTTTGTTTACCATGCCCCCCGACCCCCCCGCCCTTTTCCGGTTGTCGTGCTTGCATTAAACGTTTTGTCGAGCCTATCGTTAGTTGCCCGCGTTGATCTCAACCATTGCGGGTCGCGCTTTTCCATGAGGCCGTGGTTTCGTATGTGGTCTGTTTGTGCTCAGAGTTATTATCTATTGGACCAAGTTGCACCTTGGTCTGGCTGCCGTGGTGGCGTTGGCCCGTGAGCTGCGGCTGACATCCCTTAAACCAATCCAGTGCGTGTGGGCTAAACACCAGGGAACACAAGTCTGCATCGCCAGCTCCCTTCCGGCCTGTCCGTGCGGTTGTTTTACGACGCTTTGCCCTCCCTGTCCTACATTTCCTGGAATGTTTCGTGCTCTGCACATGACCTTTGGCTTGTTTCCCTTACCCTCATAATCTCAACAGCCTAAAACCACGTGCCGGATAGACCTTTTTATTCGCTTCGGGATACTTTTCAATCCCATGTATTGTTTTGGTCGCCGCCTCACGTTGCTTCTAAAGACCGGATAAAGGGCAGCGCACAGGAATCTTTTTTGGTCGGTCAGGAAGGGGGGATCTCCCAGAGACAGTCGTTTGTAGGCGGCTTGATGCGCCGAACGACCGGGGTGCTGTTGTGTTCAGTCACGGTGGACGCTAACCTCTCCCGGCGGTTTGTAGTTGTTTTACCCTTTTGAATAGTGTAACCCGTGACTCTGACGAACCAATAAGTGAGGTCTTGATCGTGACTTGGGCGGAGACCGGAACGCTTCCGGTGGCGAGGACGGACGTGGGGCTTCGGTTTTACCGAGAGGGGTGACGGCCAGAGGGGAGGATCCCGGCAGCGCAGACGGTTGGATCCTGAGTTAGAAAGTAGGGCTCATGTGCGTCCGCACCCTGCGCACCGTCGATTGCCTCGACCCACTGTTGAAGGTAAGGCGGCAGGAGAGCGGAACGCCCAGGTTTTAGTTACGCTTAGGAAAATATTAAACGAAAGGAGCAGTTCACAACGCCGCGCGACACGGAGCAATCTGTCAATTGAGAGCCCAGTACCAAGCTCCCGGCTGTCCAATTTTAGACCAGGGTATCAATGCATTCCCAATACTGACAAAAAATCTTGTGATACCTCTCCCGCCCACCCTGTAATACACTATATTCCCAAAGTTCCTGCATGTTAGCTTGTTCTTTCTTTGATGTGGTTTGCGGACAGTTATAGTGCTGTCCAAATTGTATTCAAAAAGCGGTCTTCGTTAATTCATGGGTAGATTCTGGTGTTAAGGCTTCATTTTAGTGTTGTATGCTCTGTTGATAGTGGTTAGGGGTTGTAAGAAAATAAATGTAGTGGACCGTAGATCCAGAAACGTTCATTATCTATATCAAGGTGGTGAATTCTGAGGGATTTTTGTTTACCCGGAATGAAACCTCCGTTCTTAGTGCTGTATGAAATTTGAATCTCATACCCATTGGCTTGAGTTTATTCTCACAGTCCGTCTCTGCTAATCATGGTCTAGTTTTCACTTCACATATGCTACCCGCACAGTCTAGCTGTTCAGAGCATCATTCTTAATCCTTCTGACCATCCACCACACACACACACCCACACACACGACGCCCCACACCACTCAACTACCACACGACACGAGCAAAATTCCGACCAAGGTTGTGACCTTCCATGGCCTTGCCCTTTCGTGGCAAACTCTGGTTCCATCCGTCCATGCCCATGGATGAGGTCAGTTAGCAAGTTGTAAGTGTGGCAAGGTCGGAGTACTGTCTTCTTTCATGATGAGTCATGTGCAAGTTGTGATGTTTTGCCAATGTCAGGAGTACCTGTCTTCGGTCCATGAGGAGTCATCAGTGCAACGTTTGTGAGTAGTTGCAAGTTCAGGAGTACTGTCCTTCGTCCCAGTGATGAAGGTTCATTTGGCACTTTTGTAGTGTTGGGCAAGGTAAGTAGTTTGTCTTCGTCCATCTAATTAGGTGGTCATTTTCAAGTTTTGGAGTGTTTTGCAGTTCATGATCCTGTCTTCGTGGATGTGGTGGCTACCCTCCGGACAGGGCGTTCGCCACGTCACCTGCTCGGTCCAACACACGCAGCAGCATAGTCCTTTTCCCTTCAGTGGTGGAAACATTGTATCAATGTCGGCGCTATGCTGGATTTGAGCTGGCACATTGAACCAACCGCTAAAAATTGACTTGGCAAGCAGCGCGGTGTCTACTCTGCTGTGTTACCCTCATTACGACATGACATTGATCACTAGACCCTGAAAAGGACCGCCGCTCACCAAGGTTTAATGGGTGTATCTGGACGTGGCGGTGGTCTGGCAACCCGGAGGGGAAGCCATGGGAGTCCAGTGTTTGTTGTGCTGGCCACAAAGATAAAACACGTCGAAAAGTAAAACAAAGAGAGATCAAACTTGTTTCCTACTCTGGCTGTTTCTTTGTTTGTCAGAATTTCATTTTTGTTTGAAGACCTTGCTAATATTTTATCATTTTGGGTGTAAAAAATCGAAAATGTGACGTCGGAGCAACACCGCTGCAGAGGGATAATAATGAGGGAGGAACGCGATCTTGTTTTAAACTTTTCGGTATAGGGAGGGGGTTGTGTTAAGTTCGTTATCATATATGTCCTGCTCACGTTTATCCTATGTCCGTCCCACTTGTTTCTCCTGGACCTTCATCTGCACCGCCATGCTGGTCCCTTCCATAACTGTCAATTTTCAAGCATCCGTCTTCGATCATTTCCTCTGTGAGTATGAGGCTGGGTCGTGTATTTGATAATCCGGTACCATTGCTGATGAGAATTTTATCTTGTGTGTGTGTGTGTGTGTGTGTGGTGTGTTGTGTTGGTGGTGTGGGGTGGGGGTGGTCTCTGTTGTTGTGTGGTTTGTGTGTGTGTGATGTGTTGTGTGTGTGTGGTTGGTGTGTGTGTGTGTGTCAGTGACGTAATCGACTCCAGCCGCTGCTACAACAAACTTAACGACTCAAAGGATCAACTTTCTGTGGCCAGCTCGAAGAACAATTTTCTTTCACTGAATGACGTACTCATTGGCGGAACACAACACCGCATACACGAAAAATAGTACCTGGCTGACATGAAAAGTTTGAAATTCGTAGCGATACCATGCAACTATATAATTCTGCACATCATTTTGTTCATGTTTTTTTTTTAAGAAGTGATTCTTTAAAACTAAAACTATTGCCGTAATCCTCTCCTCTCTCTCTCTCTCTGTCTCTTCTCTCTCTGTCTCTCATCTCTCTCATCTCTCAGCTCCTCGAACCTCTGTCTCTCGTCTCTCCTCTCTCCACACACTCCCAACACACACACCAACACACCGGCGCGCGCGCGCGCGCGCGCACACATCATGCACGTGATTTGTAAATTCACATTCATTTTCGGGTCAATTTTTTTTTTTCAATGCATCTCCCACAAGTCGAAAACTGGTTTGCATCACAAATGCAAACACACACATACACACACACACCCACCACACACACACACACACACCACACCCACACACACACAGTTGACTAATTTCACACAACTTATCTACTTTCTTCTCCAGTTACGTCTCCTCACGATCACGTGACCAGCTGTGTCGTGGTGGGCATGACCCACTCCGCTGGCTCCGTGGAGACACATTACAACGGCTGTGGTCAGCCTCGCTTCACAGGGGGAGGACGCATATAGTCTTGCTACAAAAAGCACGGACTGGCACTCCTCCTGTGGCCAAGCCAAGGTCAAAGGACCTTCACAAACGGAGCTAACGGGTTGCTGACAACAAACCTGGTCTAAAAAACCCTGCACTGGCCTAGGTGTGACTCTGTGCTATTGTCCGCTTGACCTATGCCCAGACGTTTTTACGATTATGTTGTGGAGCTTTACCCACACTGTTTCCCCTCAACTACCTCGTATACCTCAGAGATATTTTAGGTCGGGGAATATTACAGAGGTAGAAACATGACCGACCTAGATGAACTGATGATGCCCCCCGTGCCTCAGGTGGTGGTGGTGGTTGGTGGTGGTGTTGACTCTGCGCTCTTCATCTCTAACAACCAACAATAACAACAAACAGTTAATTTAATAAGTGAACATAGGAGATAAAATGAAAACAGAATAATACAACAACACAAATATAACACCAACAACAATAATAATAATAATAATAATAATAATAAAAAACAGAAATGACAAATGCTCATATATAATAATAATAATATATAACAATAATCTAATAATAATTACCAATAATAATTCATAATTAATACTAAACCTGATGGGGTAATAGTAGATATAAGATAATAATAGTAGAGAGAAAATACAAGCGAACGTTAGTCCCGCGCGTCGTCGTTTTCCGCGTCGTAGTAAAGTAGTACGTAGCAATGGTAGTTGCAGTAAGTAGTATCCCTTACCATAGTGGGGCTATGTGAAAACCCCCTGAAAGGCCTGTGGCCTTCTGAAAACCCCCTGAAAGGGGCCGCATACCATTCTGAAACCCCTGAAAGGCACATAACATTCTGAAACCCCTGAAGTCCCATAACCAATTGGACCCCCTGAAAGGCACATAACCTCTCTGAACACCCCCTGAAAGTCCCTGTAACTTTCTGACAACCCCCTGAAAAGGCACATACACCATTCCTGAAACATCCCCTGAAGGCACATAACATTCTGAAACCCCACCTGAAAAGGCCATAACATAGTTGGTGGAACCACCCTGAACAGGTCACATAACATTCTGCTGAACCCCCCCCTGAAAGGGCCGGTGTAACATTTGAGAACCCCTGAAAGGCACATGTCTAACATTCTGAAACCCCTGAAAAGCCTGTAACATCTGGAAACCCCTGAAAGGCGCTGCGTAAACATTCTGAACCAAACCTGAAAGGCAACCATAACATTCTGAACCCTGCCTGAAAGGTCCTGTAACATTCTGAAAACCCCTGAAAGGCACATAACATTCTGGAAACCCCTCGATGAAAGGCACATAACATTCTGGAACCCCTGAAAGGCACACAACATTCTGCGGAAACCCCTGAAAGGCACATAACATTCTGGAACCCCTTGAAGGCCTCTGCAACATTCTGAACCCCAAGTGACAGGTGCTGTAACATTCTGCAAACCCCCCTGAACAGGCACATAACGATATTGGAACCCCTGAATTGGCCTTATGAAACGGTACATTCTGAAACCCCTGATAGCACATCCCTAATGGCACAGAAGGCCTGTAACCATTCTGAAAACCCCTGAAAGGCACATAACATTCTGAAAACTCCTGAAAAGGCACATAACTTTTTAAACCCGAAAGCACCTAACATTCTGAAAACTCCTGAAAGGACACATACAGTCTGACACCCCTGGAAGGCAAGCATCACATATTGGAACCCCTGAAACCACTGGAAACCTGAAAGGGCCACTAGTAACAAGTCCTTCTGGTTGAAAACCCCTGAAAGGCAATAACATAGTTGGAAACCCTGAAAGGCACCAAACATTTGAACCCCTGTAAAGGCCTGTAAACATTCTGAAAACCATGAAAAGGTCTTAACATTCTGAACCCCTGAAAGGCCTTGCTCCTTCGGTACCATTCTGAAAACACTGTGATAGGCACATTAACATTATGGAACCCCTGCTGCTTGGGTGTGAAATGATTGAAAAGGCACATAAAATTCTGAAACTCCCTGAAAGACCTTGGAAGACAGTCTAAAACCCCTGAAAAGGCTAACATAACATTCTTGACGACCCTGGAAAGGCACATAACATTTCTGAAACCCCTGATGAAAGGTCTGTGATATTCTTAAAACCCCTGAAAGGCCTGTACCTTCTGAAAAACCACTGAAAGGCACAAAACATTTTCTGGAACCCTGAAAGGGCACTGTAACATTCTCGAAACTTCTGAAAGGCAAATAACATTCTGGAAACCCCTTGAAAGGCACATAACATTCTGAAACCCCTGAAAGGCCTGCACATAAACATTCCGAAAACCCCTGAAAGGCGCATACACATTTCTGAAACCCTTGAAAGGTCTGTTAACATTCTGGAACCCCTGTTTGCAAGGTTCTGTAACATTCTGAACCCCTTAAAGGTCTGTAACATTCTGAAAAACCCCTGAAAGGCACATAACATTCAGGACACAACACCTCTGAAAGGGACATAACATTATGGAACCCTGAGAAAGGCCTGTAACCACTTCTGAAACCCCCTGAAAGGCACATAATCTGGATTTTCTGGAAACCCCTGAAAAGGACCTGTAACATTCCGAACACCCTGAAAGGCGCATAACTTCTGAAACCCTTGAAAGGGCTATAACATTCTGGAACCCCTGAAAGGTCTGTAACAATTCTGGAACCCCTGAAAGTGAAGGTCTGTAACATTTTCTGAAAACCCTGGAAAGGTCTGTAACATTCTGATGAAAACCATGAAAAGGCACATAAACATTCTGAAACCCCTGAAAGGCCTGTAACCAACCCCCCTCTGAAACCCCTGAAAAGCCACATAACACTCTGAAACCCCTGAAAGCCAAGCCTAGTAACATTCTGAAAAACCCCGTGAAGGGCAGCTAACTTGGTAACCCTTGCCGAAAAGGCCTGTTACTGGTTGCTGAAACCCCTGGAAAGCCCACATAAGCATTCTGGAACCCTGAAAGGCACATAACATTCTATGGAACACCGAAAGGTGTAACATTCTGAAACCCCTGATAGCAATAGCCGTGAAACCCCCTGAAAAACCTGTACCATTCTTGAAACCCCTGAAAGGCACATAACATTCTTGGAACCCCTGAAAGGCCTGTAACTTTGAACCCCCTGAAAGGTCATTTACTTCCCTGAAACCCCTGAAAGGCACACCACATTTCTGAAACCCTGAAAGGCACATAACCTTCTGGGTGACCTCTGAAGCCGGCTTTGTAAATCTGCACCCCTTGAAAAGGCAAAGGCACATAAACCTTCTGAACCCTGAAGGCACATAACATTCGTGAACCCTTTGAAAAGGCACATAACATTTCTTCGAAACCCCGGAAAAGGCACATAACATGTCTTGGTGGAACCTGAAAGGGAACTACTTCGGAACCCAGTTTGGCTGTGGTCTTCGGAACCCCCTAAAAGGTCTGTACATTCTTAAGGCCTGAAATGCCATAACATTCTGACAACCCCTGTGAAATGGACTGTAACATTTCTGGGAAACCCCCTGAAAGGCCTGGTTGTAACATTCTGAAAGACCCTGAAAGGCACATAACCATATGGTGGAACCCCTGAGAGGCCCATACGTCTGGAACCCCTGAATAGGCACGTGTAACATCGGAACCCCAGCAGCCATACCTTCTGGAACACCCTGAAGGCACATAACATTCTGGAGCCAAAGGGTCTGTAAACATTCTGAAACCTCTGAAAGGACATAACAATTTTTCTGAACACCCCTGAAAGGTCTGTAACATTCTGACACCCCTGCAAGGGCCTGTACATTCTGGAACCCTGAGGCCTGTAACTTCTGAAAACACCCTCTAAAGGTCTTACATTCTGGATCCCCTTGAAGTCCGTACAGTTCTGAAACCCCTGGAAGCCATAAATTCTGAACATCCTCCAAACCGTACATTCTGAAACCCCCCTGAATGGTATCTGCACCCCTTGAAGGCCACATAACATTCTGGAACCCCTGAACAGCCACACAACACTGGAACCCCTGAAAGTAACCCCTGAAGGCGTTAACATTCGGAACCCCTGCAGGCACATAACAATGCTTGAAACCCCTGAAAGCACCTACAATCTGAAACCCCGGAAAATGCACATAACATTCTTGAAACCCCTGAGGGCCACATCACATTCTAAACCCCTGATAGGCCCTGTACATTCCGGGACCTTGAAAAGGTCTGTACATTCTGAAACCCCTGAAAGCCCGGTAACTTCTGTAAACCCCTGAATGCACAGCAATTCTACCCCTGCCGAGAGGCACATATCATCACTTCGAACCCCTGAAAGGCTGTGATATTCTGAACCCCGAAGGCCTGTAACGTTCTAAACCCACTGAAAGCCCAAAACATTCTGTAACCCCTGAAAGTCCTGTACATTCTGAAAACTCCTGACAAGGCACCTAACATTCTGAACCCCTGAGACGGCACATAACCTTCGAACCCCCTGAAAGGCCTGTAACCTTCCGAACCCCTTAAAGCGCATAACATTCTGAAACCTTGAAGGTCGGTCACATTCTGGAACGCACCCCTGAAGGTCTGTACATTCTTAACATTCTGGACCCCCTGAAGGTCTGTAACTTCTGAACCCCTGAAGGCACATACCATTGAGGAACCCTGAAGGCACATAAACATCTGAACCCCTGAAGTCCTGTACACCTTCTGGAACCCCTGAAGGAATGGGCACTAAGATCTGTAACCCCCCTGAAAGGCCTGGAACATTTCCGAAACCCCTGAAGGCGATAACATTTCTGAAACCCTTGAAAGTCTGTAACTTCTGGACAACCCCAAAAGGTCGTACCATTCTGAACCCCTGAAAGTCCGTAACCTTTCTGAACAACCCCTGAAGGGCCCTGTCACATTCGGAAACCCCTGAAGTCTGTAACATTCTGAACCCCTGAAAGTCCTGTAACTCTAATACACCCTGAAAGCCAATAACATTCTGGAACCCCTGAAACCGTTCACATTCTGACACCCCTGACAGGCACATATCATCTGAACCCCTGATATGCCTTACCAATTCGAAACACCTGAAAGGCACATAACTTCATGGAACCCTGAAGGCCCACATAACATTCTGGAACCCTCCCCTGAAAGGCCTTAACTTCTTGAAACCCCTAAGGCCCTCACATTTCTGGAACCCTGAAAGCCTGTAACATCTGAAACCCCTGAAAGCCTGTAAATTCTGGAGATCCCCGAGGCCCTGTAATTCTGAACTCCCTAAGCACATCCATCTGAACCCCTGAAGCCTGATACAACCTTCTGACCCCCTGAACGCACATAACATCGGAACCCTGAAAGGCACTATTCTGTACCCCCTGAAAGGTTCTGTAACATTGACTTCTGAAACCCCTTAAAGGCACATACAGTCTGAAACCCCTGCAGAGTCAAACTACAGTTCTGAACCCTGAAAGGCACATACATTCTGAACCTGCAGGCCCATAATCTTCTCCTTCTGAACCCTGAAGGCACATAACATTCTGGAACCACATGAAAGTCACATAACATTCTGAAAAACCCCTGAAGGATCGTAACAATGTCTCGACACACTTAAGTCACAATAACATTCCTGGAACCCTTAAAAGAGGCCTTTAAACACTTCCTAGAAAACCCCCTAAATCACTAAACATTCTGAACCCCCTAAAGGTCTGAACATTCTGACCCCTGAAGGCCCCTAAACATTCCTTGGACACCCCTGAAGCACAAATATTCTGACCCCTGAAAGGCACATACATCTGAACCCCTGAAAGCACATACCATTCTGGAAACCCCTGAAAGGCCTCTTACATCGTCGTGCATTGCTGCGGCCTTGTGTAGGTCCTAGCGTTAGCTGGCGACGTTTCTTGTGTTCGCCCACTCAGCTTTTAAGAAGAACCCAGTAAGGTTGTTGAG
>JADBJO010029476.1:0-5000 GCA_016801955.1 Conus betulinus
CATCCCCAACCCGGCGGGTCCCCGGGTGGCGGATAGGGGAACGGCCCTCAGATATGAGGGTTAGCTGCGATATAAGTCAGGCCCGCCTGGTCGAATAAGCAGTCCCGGACCAACTGGCGGTGCTCCCAGCAGGACGGGGTGGGGCAGCAGGTGGCACTGCTGCACTCAAGAAATACCCCATATGTCCCATGACGGGTTCATCACGCGATCATGAGGCGCGTTAAAACCTCTAGCTATGGGGTGGGACCCTCGGAGAAACAATCCCTCCTGTGCTCACAGGGCAGGACTTTGGACCATGAGCTAAGGGCGGGGTAACCCCTACAGAAACCTCGAGTGCTGAAGACGGAGGTGTTGGGCTGCACGGCGCACTCTAATAAACCACGACACCACACATCATCGCCATATGACAATGAATGGATCTCACATTTTGGGATAAATGAATATGATTTTGCTTTTTTGTGTGAAACCTTCACTAAATCAATTCCTCAGTCACTGTTCTCATGTCACAAAGTCTTTGATTCGGCGGGCGTTAAGCTCAGTGATAACATTCACGGTCGTTTATCAGGTGGAGTTGGGTTTTTTTTTTTGGTTAGAAAGAAGTTATGCCATTTTATTGAAAGAATAGAGACTGAGATAGATAACATTGTCTCCGTGAAGCTTTCAAAACATATTCTAGCCACAGAAACTGATTCTTTGTTGGTAGGCTGTTACTTGCCACCTGAAACCTATCCTTACTATGAAGAGACTGACATTTATAATGGTGTTCCATTATTAGAGGACTGCCTGCTTGAACTTATGAGAGAACATAGCGATTTACCTATGATTATCTGTGGTGATCTGAACGCAAGAACTGGCTCCATACAAGCTGACTTTGGTGATCCAACTCAGAATCTGGCAGATCTGACAGATTCAGCAGACGATAATCCAGAAGTTGATGAGAAAACTGCGCGTGTTTCTCGTTATTCGTCCGTAAATGCTTTTGGTCGTTTGTTACTAAATGTCTGTGAAGAATTGGTCTGTGTATTTTAAATGGTGTTAAATCCTATGGGTTTTCTCTGGGCAGTTTACGTACACTTCACCCAATGGCTCAAGTGTTGTGGGGTTATTTTATTGCCATTTTGCCAGAGTTTTAATGTAGTACCCCTGATTGAATCAAAACATACAATTGTTGAGCTGAAATTCTTGGCCGATTCGACTATTGTTTCCACTGCATATTTACCAAAGCAAACTGCACAGCTAAGTAAATATAAGTGGAAAGATGACATGAAAGACATATTTTTAAATTCGATGCAGTTACATGAAATTAAAGACAAATTAGATGTAGCTACTGATCTGATAAACACTGATGTGAACCTAGCCCTTTCCAAGTTAAATGATTGTCTACATAAGGCTGGTGAGAGTATGCTGATGACACATACTCTGGGTGCGGAAAAAACTGCGGATTTGGTTTGACCTTGAGCGTCGACAAAGTCGTCGACTCCTGAGGCAACGTCTCCGCACATGTCAATATTCTAACTTTGTTGAAGATAGACTCTCTTACTGTGGAAAAAAAAGACAGTACAAAAAACTTATAGCAGATAAAAAGCGAACGCATCGTGATAGTATCATTGATAATCTTAACAACTGTTCCAATGACCCACGTATTTTTTTGGGGGGGACACTATACGTGCTGTGCGTGCGAGAGGAGCTACTGGTGTAAATGTTTCAAAAGAACAGTGGTATGATCATTTTAAGAATGCATTCAACTCTGTAAGTGATGTTGATACTTACGATTTGTCTGACGAGGTTGGTGAACAAGGGAATTCTGTATTTCTTGATTGTGAATCTCTGAATGTACCAATTATTTCTCACGAGATACGCTCAGCTATTGGTGCCTTGAAGTATCACAAAGCAGCTGGGCCTGATGGTCTTATTGGAGAATTTTACAAATATAGTTGTGAACAGATTTTACCATTTCTCACGAAGCTTTTCAACAATCTTTTTGACAAGGGCTTATTTCCAAATGCTTGGCCATTGTCAATTTTACTACCATTACATAAAAAGGTGACCCCTCTGTTCCAGATAATTTCAGAGGAATTTCTTTGCTTGACATCAGTAGCAAGCTGTACAGTTACGTTTTAAATAAACGTAATACTGACTGGATTGAAATGAACAATGTTAATGGTGTGGAACAAGCTGGCTTTAGACCAGATCACAGTACCACTGATCATATTTTTACACTTTTTTTTCTATGATCAGAAACAGCTTTTAAGGCACAGAAAATTATATGTTGCTTTTATTGATTTTCGCAAGGCATTTGACTCGGTTTGCAGAGATAGATTGTGGAAAGTATTAGGCAAGCATGGTTTGAATGGTAAAATTTTTCTTGCCTTGCGTAGCATGTGCAGAGTTGTCAAAGCACGTGTGCGTGCAGGAGCAGATCTAACTGAAGATTTTTTTTGTCCTAAAGGTGTAAAACAAGGTGAAGTGTGCTCTCCTGTGTCGTTCTCACTTTTTATTATTGAGCTTACTTGTGATATTACCAAACATGGTAGACATGGCATTCAGCTTGCCCCAGAACTAATAGAACTATTTATCTTGTTATTTGCAGACGATGTTGTTCTATTTTCTGACACCGTTATTGGTCTACAAACCCAGCTGCACATACTTTGTGAAAGCTCAAAACGTTTGGGCCTTGTTGTGAATCTTGACAAGTCGAATATTGTTGTGTTTCGAAATGGGGGTTTCATTGGTGAAAGCGAAAAGTGGCATTTTAATGGTTATGAACTGAAAATTGTTAACATGTACAAATACCTAGGTTTGTTATGTCCACCAAACTCATTTTCTCATACCATGAAAGACTTAGCTGGGCGTGCCAGCAAGGGTGTTTTCAGCAATATGAAGTTATTGTGGTCTGTTGGTGAATTCTCTCCAAAAGTGTTTTTCAAACTTTTTGACTCGCAAATTCTGCCTATTCTTACTTATGGTTCAGAAATTTGGGGCTTGTCCGGGATCCGAGACCAAATTGAACGAGTACATCTCACAGCTTTGAAGCGATTTCTTGGTGTAAGTTATAAGTCTCCAAGGCAATTAATTTATTGGGAAACTGGAAGGTACCCTCCCCCCCCCCCCCACACACACACACACACACACACACACACACACACACACACACACTTTGTGGCTACTTACTCCAGATGTATTAAATTTTGGCTGATATTGACAAGATTATATAATTCAAGGTACTCAAAAGGCCTACAATATGTTGTTGGAATTGCAGCGTCATAATTATTCTACATGGACATGCAGCGTGCGCAACATTTTGTTTAATATAGATTTGGAATCGTTTGGGAGTCGCAAAGTGTTGGAAATGTTAAAGTTTTTATAGCAGAATTTAAGCAACGTCTTATGACTGTTTTAAGCAGGACTGAAGATCTTTTATCTTCTTATGATTTTTTTTATGTGTATTCCTTTTTCAAACGCGATGTTATTTGCTCTGAGTATGTATCTTTAATTAAGAATATAACTGTGAGAAAGTCTTTTACAAGGTTTAGAATAGGGATGTCCGTTTTGAAGTCTCACCTTCTTAAGTTTCAACCTGGTCGTAATACTGATTCTCGCTGTCCTTTTTTGTTGTGATGTTGAAGAGAGTGAAATGCATTTTCTCTTGATATGTCCAATGTATGAAGATATTCGTGCCCAGTTTATTCCTCACAAATGCTGGGGGCAGCCATCTTTTTTGAATTCATATTGTTGATGTCAAGCACAAACCAAAAACTGATAAAAGATGTCGCACTTTTTGTTCACAAAGCTCTCTGTATCAGAAACTTGAATTCCTAATGTGTACATTAGTACTGTGTTTAGTTGCTTCATTGCCAATTGTGTCTTAATTGCTTTTTTGGTTACATTTTCCGTATGTATAAAGAGATTCATATATACTGTTTTACGCTGGCGAATAAGTATGATTTAGCTGTTCCCCCTTTTTTTTTTTTTTTTGTTTTGTTTGTTTTTTTTTGTTTTTCTTTGCGTGCTTATCATGTGTGACGATCTTTTATGTGTTTTATTGTGATGGGCTGGTGGCCTTTACAATTAAAGATCATCATTCATTCATTCATTCATTCATTCATTCTCTCTGTCTGTCTGTCTCTCTCTCTCTCTCTCTCTCTCTCTCTCTCTCTGTCTCTCTCTCTCTCTCTCTCTCTCTCTCTCTCTCTCTATCTATCTATCTATCTTCTATCTATCTATCTATATATCTGTCTATCTATATATCTCTCTCTCTCTCAGCCACTTCAGTGGCATTATCTTCATGCTGCTCATTCCTGCCCCCCCCCCCCCCCCCCCCACACACACACACACACACACAGCCACCACTCGGTTTTCAAGAACGAGGAAATACCAATGATCACGACTCACCAGAAGCATAAACGTTGAGACAATATCAAAACTGACATCACCATGAGAGCAGGGCATGAATGGTAAAAAAAAAATATGAGAACATGATCGGCGCTGATCGATGTGGATGATAAGGATGGGGGGGGGGGGGGGGGGGGGGGGGGTGGCGAAAAGGAACCTTAGAGAGTAAAGTGCCAGACTCGTAATCCTAATGATCCTGGGGTTGCGGTTTCGAATCTCCGCCGGACTGTTTCCATTCTTTTTCTTCAGACATAACATTGTTTCCAACCCCACTTCCCACAAATCCTTCAAATGAGACTTAAAAACCGATGACCGGTGTGTAAACGCACGCACTACATTATGCACATATGTAAAATCCCGTAACTAGTTCTTAGAAGAGAAGGCCAGTACAGTCGTTGGTATACAAACTCAAGGCATAAGCGAAGACTGACATCCAACTGAATGACACGCTACACAAATGGTTAACACTACCAGATAGTCGGTCACACTATTGTATGCAGCCCGTTGTGTCAAAATAGTGCGCATTGTAAAGTACTTGAGCTTGACATCTAACCGAGGATAGCGCTAATTAGGTAGGATGACCATAATGACGCTATCGCATTCCAATC
>JADBJO010029476.1:10000-19011 GCA_016801955.1 Conus betulinus
TTTGTTCTACAATAATAACCAATGTTGTTGGTTCATTTTGTTGCACAATGCAATACGAACTAATGTTGCCATATCATTTTGTTTTACAATAAGAACCAATGTAGCTGTGCCATTTTGTTGTACAGTCAGAGCCAATGTTGCTGTGTCATTTTGTTGCACAATGAGGACTGATGTTGCTGTGTCATTTTGTTGTACAGTAAGAACCATTCCATGTTCCCGTGTCATTTTCATGTAGAGTAAGAACCAATGTAGCTATGTCATTTTGTTGTACATTAGAATCCAATGTAGTCTTATTTTGTTCTACAATAAGAACTACTTTTGCTGTGTCATTTTGTTGTACAATGAGAACCAATGTTACTGTGTCATTTTGTTCTACAATAAGAACCAATGTTGCTGTGTCAATTTGTCTAACAAAGAGAACTAATGTTGCTGTGTCATTTTGTTGTCCAATGAGAACTAATGTTGCTGTGTCAATTTGTCGAACAATGAGAACTAATGTTGCTGCTGTCAGGTTGTCGAACATTGAGAACTAATGTTGCTGTGCCATTTGGTTGTGCACTACGAACTAATGTTGCTGTGTCATTTTGTTGTACAATGAGAACTAACGTTGCTGCATCATTTTGATGTACAATGAGAAGTTATGTTGTTGCTGACTCATGTTGCTGTTCAATGAGAGCTAATGTTGCTGTGTCATTTTGTTGTACAATGGGAAAACAATGTCGCCGTGTTATTTTGTTGTAAATAAGAACTAATGTTGCTGTTTCATTTTGTTGTACAATAACAACCAATATAGCTGTGTGTAGTCTTGTTGTACAATGATTATTAATGTTACCATGTCAAGTTGTTGTACAATGAGAACTATGTTGCTGTGTCATTTTGTTGTACAATGGAAAACAATGTCGCCATGTTATTTTGTTGTAAAATAAGAACTAATGTTGCTGTTTCATTTTGTTGTACAATAACAACCAATATAGCTGTGTAGTCTTGTTGTACAATGATTATTAATGTTACCGTGTCAAGTTGTTGTACAATGAGAACTAATGTTGCTGTGTCATTTTGTTGTACAATGGAAAACAATGTCGCCATGTTATTTTGTTGTACAATAAGAACTAATGTTGCTGTTTCATTTTGTTGTACAAAAACAACCAATATAGCTGTGTAGTCTTGTTGTACAATGATGTTAATGTTGCCGTGTCAACTTGTTGTACAATGAGAACTAATGTTGCTGTGTCATTTTGTTGTACAATGAGAACTAATGTTGCTGTGTCATTTTGTTGCGCAATGAGAACCGATGTAGCTATGTCTTTTTTGTTGTACAATAAGAACCATTTTTGCCGTGCCATTTTGTTGTACAACCAGAACAAATGTTACTATGTCATGTTGTACAATGAGAACTAATGTTGCCGTGTCATTTTGTTGTACAATGAGAACTAACGTTGCGGTGTCATTTTGTTGTACAATGTGCACATCAATGTTACTATACCACTTTCTTGTTATATATATATATATATATATATATATATATATATATATATAGAGAGAGAGAGAGAGAGAGAGAGAGAGAGAGAGAGAGAGAGAGAGAGAGAGAGAGCCGGAATAGCTCAGTTGGTAGAGCGCCTGAGTCGTAATCTTGGTGATCCTGGGGTTGCGGGTTCGAACCTCCGCCGGGGCGTTTCGGTACAGGGGGATTTTTTTCCCTCAGAGTTAACATTGGTTCTGACTCCATTTCCCATACAGTCCTTAGAATGAGACTATAAACCGAGGTTCCGTGTGTGAACGCACGCATAACATCTTTTACACACGTAAGATCCCATCACCAGCATTCAGAAGAGTAGGCCAGTTTGGCCGTTGGTAAGGATGACACGTTACACATAGCATGCACCCTGAGTGAGAAACGGAAAGAATGAAGGAATTAAGGAAAATGAGCGAGCGATATTGAACGATACTGACTGGATGACACGGGAAACGACTGAATGAAGCACCAGCTGGCAGCTCTTCAGTCGGCACTACCCAGGTAGACAGCCCGTTGTGTAAACGAGTGTTGATTGTAAAGCGCTTAGAGCTTGGTCTCTAGCCGAGAATAGGCGCTATATAAGTATCCATTATTATTATGTTATTATTATTATTATTATTATTATTATTATTATTATTATTATTATATACCATCAATGTTTCTGTGTCACTATGTTTTATGGTATGTACCACCAATTAAGGCATGTTACGTTGTCGCGCCAAATGCACCATCAATGTCGGTGTATCACTATGCTGTGTTTTATGTGCAATCAACGTTCTTGTGTCACTCTATTGTATAATATGTATCATGAATGTTGCTGTCACTATGTTGTACCATATTTACTATCAATATGGCCGAGTCATCATATTGTATCTACAATCGATGTTGCCGTGTCTTTATATTTTGCCATGCATATCAATAATATTGCCGTGTCACAATGTTGTGTTAAGTGTACTATCAACGTGGATGTGTCACAATGGGTATTACAAGTCTCATAGTTGTGCTACTACCTGTACCCATCGTCAACACATCGCAGGCCTGCAAGGGTGGTATAGGACTGCTCTAACAGCAGGCGAAGACAGTGCTTCTCTGGGTCCTCCCCAGCACCTTCGGGTGTTTCTTTTTCTTCATCATAGTTGTGCTACTATACCGTACCATACATACCATCCATGTTGCTGCGTCACTATGTTGTACTGTATGTAGAATCAGTGTTGTTGTTGCGTGTCATTATGTCATATCTACCGTCAGTGTTGCCAATGGCACTCTGTTGTACGTATGTGTCATCACAGTTTTGTATCATAGTGATACGCCACTCTGTTTTACAATGTGTCATAATATGTCATATCTACTGTCAGTGTGCCATCAATGTTGCTGTGTCACACATTGTATTTGATACCATACCATCGATGTTGCTGTGTTGCTGTGTGCTATATTGCACACATGCCTACCACCAATGTTGCCATGTTAGTATGATGTGTATTTCTATCATCGGTGTTGTGATTCAAAGCACTATGTTGTTCAGCTTGTCCATCGAGTCAAACAAGGAGAAGAGCAAAGATCTAAACCAAAGTGGGAAGAAACTGGATCCAAAGAGGCGACAGACTTGCCGAACATTCTTTGTCCTCAGAGTGACAACAGAAAACCACATGAAACAACCACGTGACCAGCAGAGTGAAGAAAAAATACCAGAGTGAAGTGATAAAATAGCAGAGTGAAGAACTGAACAGTGCCAAGGACATCCACGCTGTTGGGTTCGGATGAGGAATTTGCACAGGCCCTCGATGCCAGGCGCCTGAACTCAACCTGCCACGAGCAAACGAGACTAAAAGATTGGGAGAAACTGGATGCAAAAATCGTCCAAAGACTCGATGCACTGATAGGGAAAAGCACCCTGGGAACAAACTAGCCACATATGGGGACATTGTGTATGCCACATGTAGAGACGCCTATGGAGCAAAACTACCTAAAGAGAAAACACCTCCAAAGAAATCCAGATGCCAAGAAGAGATGGACAAGATCAGGGTCCAAAAGAAGAGCCTCAAGAAGCAAATGAAGACCACACTGCCAGCTGAAAAACAAGGCTTGGAAAAAACTCTGGGAAGACCTGAAAGCAAAACACAGCGCCCTCAGCAAAGCGAAATCTGCGAGGAAGAGGAAGAGCAAAAAGAAGAAGACACAAGAGCGCTTCTTCAGAGATCCCTTCCAGTTTGCCAGAACTCTGTTTGAACAGCCAAAATCTGGGACCTTAAGTGTGGAGAAAGAATTTCTTGAGCAGCATCTGAGGAAAACACACTCTGACTCACAGAGCAAAGCACCACTCGACATTCAAGGTCTGGTGTGCCAACCCAACCACCCTGAGGAACAGTTCAATGACAAGCCTCCAACGTTGACGGAAATCAAGAGGTGGTCGACAAAGCCAGAGCCAAATCATCACCAGGGCCAAACGGAATACCTTACCAGCTGTACAAGAAATGTCCCAATGTGCTGGAGTGGCTCCACAGGCTGCTGCGATCAGCTGGAGAAACCAGAAGATCAGCGGCCAGTGGATGACGGCAGATGGTGTGTACATCCCCGAAGAGCAAAACTCAAGTGACATCAGCCAGTTCAGGCCAATATCACTACTGAACGTCGAAGGGAAAATCTTCTTCTCTGTCATGGCAGCATGGCTGACCAAGTACCTCATGGGAAAACAAGTACTTGGATGTGTCAGTCCAGAAAGGTGGCATCCCAGGCGTGGTTGGCTGTGTAGAACACGCCACAATGATCTGGGACGCAATCCAAAGAGCAAAAAAAACAGAAAAGAGAGACCTGGACGTAGTGTGGCTTGATCTGGCAAACGCATATGGATCTGTACCCCATGAGATGATACAGTTGGCTCTTGAGATGTACCATGTGCCAAAGAACATCCACGACATGCTCAAGAAGTACTTCAATGGCTTCTCAATGTGCTTTTCTACCAAGGAGTACACAACAGATTGGATCAACTTGGAAGTAGGCATTGCAATGGGCTGTGCAATTTCCCCAATACTGTTCGTGTTGGCAATGGAAGTCATCTTGAAAGCAGCAACAAGCAACGCAAGACAAACAGACCTTGGCGATGGATACAAGATGCCCCCTCTCAAAGCCTTCATGGATGACACTACAGTGATTTCATCCAGTGAAGACGAGACACGTCATGTGCTGGAGAGGCTGGATGACATAGTTGCCTCATCAGAATGAAGTTCAAGCCAAAGAAATCATGCAGTCTCTCACTGAGGAAAGGAAAAGTGGCCGAATCTGTGGTCTTCAGTGTTGCCAACCAGGCCATTCCAACAGTTGCAGAAAAGCCAGTCAAGAGCCTTGGAAGATGGTATGATGATACACTGAAAGACACACAAAAAGCAAAAGAAACCAAACAGATGTTGGAAGAAGGCTTGGAGACCATCGACCAGTGTGGGCTCCCTGGCAAATACAAGGTCTGGTGTCTGCAGTTCATGCTGATACCAAAGCTCCTATGGCCTCTGATGATATACGACATCTGCACCAGCATGGTGAGGCAATGGAATCCAAAATCAACAAGTTCACAAGGAAATGGCTTGGTGTCCCACCCTGTCTGACTGACATAGCGCTGTACTGTCGCCAAGCAAAGCTGAAACTACCACTGAAATCCATCCTGGAGGAATACAAAGCAGGGAAGATCAGACTTCAAAGCATGCTGGAGGACTCAGGAGACAAGGTGGTAGAAGCAATCAAGCCCCAGCTGAAGACAGGCACAAAATGGAAAGTTCAAGAGGCGATGGATTCTGCAAAAGAAAGTCTCAAGATCAGAGAAATAACAGGACACACAGACCAACAGACAAGGACTGGGGGTGACCAAAACTGAATGGTGGTCAAAGGCCAAAGGAAAAGCCAAAAGAGACATGATGATTCAGGAGATGAGAAAAGAAGAAGACCAAAAAAGACTCCAAAAAGCAGTCCAGCAGAGCCAGCAAGGTCAATGGACAACGTGGGAAAATGCACTCCAAAGAATTCTCACGTGGAATGACATTTGGCACATGGCCCCTCTCAGGATCAGCTTCATTCTCAGATCTGCATATGACCTTCTGCCCTCAAATGCAAACCTGGTGAAGTGGGAAAAAACAGACGATCCTTCATGCCCCCTCTGCCATGAAAAACAGACAGTGGAGCATGTCCTTAGCTCATGTAAAGTAGCCCTGGCTCAAGGAAGGTACACATGGAGGCACAATCAAGTGCTCAAAGAGATTGTACAAGTAGTCTGGGCTAGTACCAACACCACAAAAGGGAAATCAGGACTGCAAACGCACCCGCAACATTCTTCACGGTGGAGGCAGTGAATCATGGCCAAGAACAACAGTGTCACTCGGAACATGCAGGCAGAGTCTGCTGGACGGGCAGATGACTGGGAGTGCACTGCAGACCTCCCAGAATGGAAGAGTCGCCCAGAGATCACCAGCAAGAGTGGCATGAGACCAGACGTATACTGCTCAAAACAATTGAAAGGCCACTACCACTTTTTAGGGTACCTTGTTTGACTTTATTTTTTTCCAATAACACGGCACTGCACCCACCCAAACTTACTGAATTTGGTTTCATGCCTGATCAGTCCCCTGAATTTGATCAGAAATTAACTCAGTCTGTGTCATGCACATCACAGCGGTGAACTGAAATGTGCCCAACTGCATGAAAATACTGCACAAAAAACAGGCCTGTGCAACAGAGCACATCTGAACTGCAGGAATACTGCAATGCACGTGCAACCCATGTCTTATCTGAACACAGGTCAGCCAGTTTTGGAGACTGGTGGGCATTTATGCCTGTGTTTACGGCACTTTTGCAACCATGCCTCGGAGACAACGACTGAGTCAGGATGACCAAGGGCGAGCAATTGCCCTTCAGGAGGGCGCGGGGGTGCGAGAGGTTGGTCGTCGACTGTCAGTCGCCATTCAGTCATTCAGACTTTGAGAGACCGCTTCAACCAGACAGGAAGTGTTGCTGAGTGAACGTCCAGGACGCCCAAGGTCCACCTCCAGGCAGCAGGACAGGTTTGTTGTCCTGTCGGCTCTGAGGCAGAGAACGGCCACTTCCGACACACTCAGGGGGCAGCTGCAAGCAGCCGACAATGTCACCCCGTCAGTGACCAGACCATTTCGAACCGGTTGAGAGAGCACACCTGCGCTCAAGACGACCAGCCGTCCATCCTGTCCTGACACCAGCTCACCGTGCTGCTCGTTTGGCTTGGGCCCAGCGTCACTTAGCATGGACCAGAGATCAGTGGGCAAGAGTATTGTTTACTGACGAGTCCCGCTTTGCCTTATCATTTCATGATGGCAGGAACCGTGTCTGGCGGCAGCAAGGAGAACGCTATCACGATGGTCTCGTGAGCGAGCGTGATCGCTATGGTGGTGGGATCCATAATGGTGTGGGGAGGGATGGCACGGAACTACAGAACCCCCCTGCACATGGTGCAAGGCAACCTCAACGGTGTGGGCTACAGGGATGGCATCCTGCAGCCCCTTGTGCTGCCAGAGCTGCAAGCTATTGGACCAGGCGCGGTACTTCAAAGACGACAACGCCAGACCTCACAGGGCTCGAGTCGTCAACAACTTTCTTCAGCAGCAGTACGTGATCCACATGGACTGGCCAGCCTGCTCACCGGACCTTAATCCAATCGAGCGCCTATGGGACGTGCTGGGCTGGTGATTTTGAAGCAATCACCCCCCACCAGTTGACCTCAACCAGCCGTTCCAGTTCCTTGAGCAGGAGTGGCAGGCAATACCCCAGATGACTCTGAGGACTCTGACTCAATCCATGTGGCAAAGGTGCATCGTGTGCATCCACGCAAATGGCGGACATACACGTTACTGACTGTGTTTTTGTGTATCTCTGGCGTTCTGACTTTTGAAAAGATGGGTAGTGGATTTGAAAGTGACAACAACATGCTGTTCAAATCAATTTTGTCATTAATCTGTGTCATTGATGTTTTGATTAATGGCTGAAAAAAAGTTCGAAAGCATTGTTTTGGGTTGTTTCCGTTCTGTTGTGAAATAGCGAGAGAATTCCGAGTGGCCTTTCAATTGTTTTGAGCAGTATAGTAGTCCACTCTCAGTCAACCAAGCAGCTGGTCTTGATCGAGCTCACGGTGCCATATGAGAACAGAATGGAGGCAGCTCAAATCCACAAGACTGAAAAGTATGCTGATCTGGCAAACAGTCTGAGGAGAGAAGGCTATCAGGTCAAAGTCCTCACTGCACAAATTGGAGCTAGGGGGGTTGTGGGAACGTCTGCATACAGCCTCATGAAACAGCTCTCAGTTGCAGGGAGGAAAAAAAAACAGAGCCCTGAAAGCAACGGCAGAAGCAGCAGCAGAAAGGTGTTCAAGCTGGATCTGGTCAAGGAGCAACAAAAGTGAACTTCATAAGGCTTAACTTTCCTACAAATATCAGGTATCCCAGTGGCTCAGTGGTTAGTGCGCGAGTCATTACAGTGGAAAATGAACATGCCCAGAGGGGCATGGGTTCGAATCCCAGCCATGGCTCGTCCCGAGATGGGGAAAAAAAGGGGCAGCAGAGGGACATCCGGAGTCATAGACCCGGGTGTGGCCCAACCCCCATAGAGTGTCAGGAGTTAAGGGCCGAAACACTTGCTTGAAGGGGGCTTCTCTTCTGAGGACTCTCTGCTGCCACGCTCTCCACGAGTTTATTTCTACTGAAACAGCAGACTAAAGCAACAAAACAGCAGAGTGAAGAGATAATACAGCAGACTGAAGACATATAACAGCAGAGTAAGGAACTAAAACAGCACACTAAAGACATAGAAGAGCAGAGTGAGAATGAAACAGCAGAGTGAAGAAATGAAACAGCAGAGTGAAAAAAATGAAAAGCAGAGTGAGTGAAAAAGCAGCAGAGCAGAGTGAAGAAATAAAACAGCAGAGTGAAGAAATGAAAAACAGAAGTGAAAAATGAAACAGCATAGTGAAGAAATGAAAATGAAAACAGCAGAGTGAAGAAATGAAACAGCAGAGTGAAGAAATGAAACAGCAAGTGAAGAAATGAAACAGCAGCAGAGTGAAGAAATAAAAAACAGCAGAGTGAAGAAATGAAAAAGCAGAGTGAAGAAATGAAACAGCAGAGTGAAGAAATGAAACAGCAGAGTGAAGAAATGAAAAATGAAACAGCAGAGTGAAGAAATGAAACAGCAGAGGAAGAGAGTGAAGAACATAAAGAGTGAAGAGAAGAGATGAAAACAGCAGCAGTGAAGAGATAAAACAGCAGAGTGAGAGATAAAACAGCAGAGTGAAGAACTAAAACAGCAGTGAAGAGATGAAAAGCAGAGTGAAGAATAAAACAGCAGTGAAGAGATAAAACAGCAGAGTGAAGAATAAAACAGCAGAGTGAAGAAATGAAACAGCAGAGTGAAGAGAAAAAACAGCAGAGTGAAGAACTAAAACAGCAGAGTGAAGAAATGAAAAACAGCAGAGTGAAGAGATAAAACAGCAGAG
>JADBJO010029477.1:0-19010 GCA_016801955.1 Conus betulinus
TACAGGTGATACAAAAGCTTTAAACGTATACTTCACGAATTTGTTCTGTGTTGTTGTGACAGTGCCATGAACCATGTTTAGGGAGGTGGGGGAGGGGGTGTCATAAAGTAACCGTTAGTGTGTTCGCCTATGGAGCTAACAATCGTGAGTTCGAACCACTCTTGATGTCAGATTTTGCGGCGTCAAAATATTCTCTGCCCACCCAGCTTAATCGGGTACCTAAATAAGGCCAAGGAAATGTAACAAGGTGACAGAAGAGCTGCAATTCGCAGCCGTCAAGCAAAGCTGAAGGTACCATTGAATTCATCCTGCAAGATAACTGACAATGCATGATGTCTCGGGAGATATGGTTGTGAGATCAGTCTAGCTTATAACTAAAGACTGGCAGAAAATAGAACATTCCTCCTGTCGAAGGAAATAACAGGACACAGACCAAACCACAGACAGAGACTGAGAATAACAGAAATCTAGTAATGATCAGGGGCAATATGGAACCAAAGAGAGACATACTAAAGGCAGGTGTTGAACAAAGAAAGGCATGCCATGGGAGTCCAGCAAGGCCAACAGGGCAAAGAACTATGTAGTAAGACACGCCCCAAAAGAATTCTCAGCTGGAATGAAACGTGGCATATAACACTTCCTGCAATCCGCTACATTCCAGATCTGCATATGACTGATCTCGAATTCAAACAAAGTCATAATTTATGAGAGAAATCAGATCAGCCTTCGTGCTCACTCTGGCGGGAAGGATAAAACGATGGGACCTGTCTTGACTTCAAGCAAAGCAACGTTAACCGACGGATAATACACACGGACACTCAACCTATTGACTAAGGAGACTGCTCGCACGGTCAGTACTGCTATAGGGGAACACAACGCGTCTAGAAGCTCGAGCAGCGAGGGCGAGTTTCTACACTAACGGGCCGCAAAACCATGGTCTGGAGCAGCTGCAACATCAAGAGAATTCAAGCGGGGTTTACTGGATGGAGGTGGATGACTTTCATATAAGATAACTCTACTGCTCATCAGAAACAGTGGCATGTGACAAATTACTGTTTTTCAATTAGATTTACTGAAATAAATAATTTCGATTGAACAAACCATGTCACACGAAGCAGAGAAAAACAATCTCGCATCTTGTAGGATGAGAAGCATGCTAGTATGGCCATCCACTTGAAAGAGTTTCGATTCCAAGCCGACGTCCTCGCTGGAGCAAGGGGTTTGTGGGCTCACCAATCTAGGGTCTCGTTGCACAGCTCACGATTTCTGGCCTGAAAAAGCACCAGGAAAGACAGGCATTTGAACAGAGTTCTTGCTTGTTCTGGTCAAGGAAATGCTAAAGTAAACTTCATAAGAATTAAATTTCACATCTAGGGACAGGAGTCCAATGGCGATGTGGTAAGACACCAGGGTGAATAGGCAACGCCTTCTGATGTCTACCATCCAGAAGCTGCTGGTTTGAATCGCGGCAACACCAAGGAAAAATACCGACAGGTGAAGGGCATTTATGAGTAAATGACCTAGATGTGCCTGGCCCTTTTTGAGTGTAAGGAGTTCAGGGCCGAAACGATTGTCTGAGGGTGGGAGAGGGATGGGGGTTCCCACTAAAGACTTACTGCTACCAAGCTCTCTTTATGTTTTTTTTCCCAGGTTTGTGAAATATTCTTCTAGCATTTGAAGACACACCTCAGCAGTCTGTAGAATGATTAAGGGTTAGCTGGGTACACTACACCCTGGTACATTTCTGTACCCGTTTAAAATCATGCCATGGTGTAATGATTTAAGTTTAAAACCAGCAGTGAACAGCTCTGCTAACAAACAATTTTTTATTTTGCGGAATCTAGCTTCCGACGAACAAATGTTACACTCTTTCGAGCTTTTTTTTTGTACTTACCATAGTCATTCATTTCTTTCAGTGACAGAAGTTTACTGTCTACTGTTACTGGTAGAGATGTTTGAAGTGGTCTGAATACTTTTCCTGTTCCTTTGTTTCTTTGAGTTGTGATTACTGGTACACAAGCTGCATATTGTCTTCTGCCTCCTGCATCCATAGGTTTCTACATCTTAACCTAGTGCCCTCTAGTTTCCTTGACTGCAGCATGAAGTGGTATTCAATACTGTGAAGACAACATCACGGGATTTACGTTCATCACACACAATGGATACAATACCGCACTGCCAGAAACGGAGCCACCATCACACCATCACACTAATACACATTCGAGCCAACTTCTTCAAGTGCACTGCAATACAATAAAATGAAGTAGCACTGCACAACATATTTCAGGCCTATTTGCTAGCAATTAATTCAGTATGTGAACTTAAAAACTTTAAAAGCCTAGCTTCCTCGGATTTTTTCGTTTTTCTGACAGTGTGTTGAATGTATACATGAAAGGGTTTTGCTGCAGAGTTTAATGGTAAAACGAATATAGCCAGGACCACATTCACTTCTGCAGAAATTGATGTACCTGCTGATACCAAAGCACCACAGATTCCAATGGGCGCCAGCACATGAAATCAGTCATTGCCACAGTAATTAATCGTCTTGCTATGGTCATGTCCTGTGATATCTTTGTTGTGTTGATTTTTAAGCATTGTTTTGTACTGACCAATAGACAAGGACTTGACCGGTAAAGACCAATAAGAAAATGAAACAGTTAAAGATGATTAAAATACATAAAGAATAGTTTTTGCCTTTGAATTCATGCCTCATTGTTGGCAGTGGAATACAAACACCTGTCTGACTGTAAAATTCCCAGTGTGATGTAAATGGTAGCAATGGAATCATTGCTAGAGACCAACCTAATATCCAAGTCAACAGACATGCCACTCCTGCTGACTCTGTCTGAAACCGTAAAGTGCTAAAAGGAAAATGAAGAACAATGAAGCGGTCCAGTGTGATAAGCCAGATAATCAGAGCTGACACTTCACTGGACAACAGAGAGAGAAAACCTGCTGCTTTACAAGTGGCACTCGTTTTCCATTTGTCATCATAATGGAAATATCTGCCACGGAATCGTTCATCAGCCTCCCCAAGGATAGCAATGTAAACACCCATGAGAAAGTCAGCCATGGTGAGGTTGGTGACAAACACACTAAACCCTGTCGTAGAAGTCATGGTCTTTTTAAACAGACGTATACACAAACAAAAAGTTACCAGTCAAGGACAGGCAGCTGATAAGCCATAAAAACACACGATATGTCCATGATGGCACTAAATCTTCACACGTTGAAATCTCATCTTTTGGAGCTTTGCATGATGCCTTATCAAAGTTACTGGGTAGTATTTCATTGCAACAGAGTCTGTAATTGTTTGTTGATATGACCCGTAAATGAGATAGCTCCTTGAATAAATCAAGAGGAAACATTTTCACTGGACTGCCATCCATATGTAGTTCTCGTAAGTATTGTAGAGACTTAAAACCACCTGGGCTGATAGTATGGACAAAAGTCAAAGTCACATTCAGTTTCACAGGTTGGGAAAGACTGAAAATACTTCGGGTTTGAGTTCTGTCAAAAAATGTGTACGAGAGATCCCTACAGTCAAAGAATGTTGCAGAGAAGCAGAAGACGGATGTGTGTAGAGTAAAGTTAGTGGGTTGTGGGATAGGGATAATGCCTGAAGATTTGTGGAGCTTACAAAATTGGTTACATTAATGTAGTGAAAATTGTTGCCATTGAGGTCAAGAATCCTTAGATTCGGCATGTTGAGCTTAGGTATGAAGATAAGTGAACAGTTGGCAAGAATCAACTTGAAGAGGCGAACATGATTATTTACATCAGACAGTGTCATACCTGAACCAGTTGCATCCAGGTAGCGGAGATGAGGGAAAGGTGCAGTGGAGAAAGGCTTAAAAAAACACAGGAATGTGTGGCCTTGACACTGGCAATCTACTGGACAGGTCAAGCCACAAACAAATTCATCATCACGCATTGGGCAGTGAGGCCAGCTATCACACAGGTGGTCATTGTGTACACAGATGGTTGACATTCTACACCTGAAAAATCCAGGACACTTCAGACCTTCACACCCCTGTTCGTCCTGTTGGTCATGACAGTCGTATATTCCATTGCAACGTGTGTAGACAGGCAGACAGTCATTGACGAGGCCAGGGCAGTGGTAGTGGCTGTCAGGACAAGACTCATTGTCT
The DNA here is from genome assembly GCA_016801955.1 of Conus betulinus. NCBI lineage: Eukaryota > Metazoa > Mollusca > Gastropoda > Neogastropoda > Conidae > Conus > Conus betulinus. The sequence goes on from JADBJO010029477.1 coordinate 4,152, forward strand.
TTCATTGCAGCTTGGATGAAATGGTTGATGCCATTGAAATTGATAATTGTAGGAGCTGGGAGAAATGAGAATTTGAATCTTATACTCTGAATTTATCACAGTTGTTTTCATCAGAATCATCTTGACAGTTGGACATTTGATCACACACATTACTGAACGGCAAACACTCACCATCACTACATGTAAATGTGTTGGTACAAACAGGATACACACAGACCAATTCATCACTCTTGTCCTGACAATCCATTATGAAGTCACACACCAGTGTATATGGCAATGAAGTGACCCCATCATTACATGTTAAAGTGGGTGGAAACGTGGCAAGGTGATCTACTGAGCGCATTCTATTTACAAGTGACAATTGATCAGAATAGTCACAATCCAGGCAATGTTCTTCACATACTTTATAGTGATTTGCGCCAAATGACAGAAAAGTATGAGTCACATGACCCTGGGGGCACTTTGTTATAGTATTTTGTTTTTCTGTGTGCCCAATATAAGTGCTGAGCAGCGAAATAATTTTAGAATCATGCCAATGATCCTCAGTCTGATTTGGCTTGAAACTCACACACTAACCCCTTAAATGATAAATGCACTGTTCTTAAAACACAACCTTCAGGAGTGTGTCCCCGTCTTAAATTATTTGCAACCCAACACTCCTTCACACCTACACAACAATATAAAATTCATACCAGTCATGTACTTTTAAATGATAGATGGCATGATGCTCCTTCAGAACCGCATGTCTATACATATTTGGCAGTGATATATCATTAGAAGTGACGCCAAGCTGAAGATCTGACAGCCTTGATGAATGTATCTTTGTTATGTTCTTAATGGCACTCAGCCAGTCACACATACACCTTGGACAACTGAACCTGCCTCCAAGTGAATTGCAGAATATGTTACCAATTTTTGAGACTATTACTTTCATGAATTGCAGAAAGATTAGGATTTTTGACAAATTTGTAGCAACTGTTACAAAATGCCACCAGTCCACGGCAATTAGAACTGCTGAAAGGACAATGTTTCTGTTTCGTCCCGTCCATCTTCGCACTCTATCTGATGGTTACAGGCCATATGGTGATAAAACTGTCATAGTGACCCACAGAACAGTTCCATAAACCACCAGGTAACAAATGGGGTGCTTCTGCCTCTGGGAAGAAAGAGAGGAACAGTCTAAAGCATTCAGATTTGTCTTTCATGCAAGATCGCCTTCTGACACAAAAGCAAGAACTGTAGCCTTGACACAACATGAGCAAAGTCAGATTTAATGTCCGACAGTCTGGACCAGACAAGAGTTTTTTCTTTTCCGACACGGCCATCTGAATCATGACATCCAGTGCAATGGCGGTAAACCTTGAGGTCTACTTCATCAGGACCTGTTTCTTTGAAACTGATCATAGTGACCTTCTGTGCAGGGACAGAGACATTCTTCGTCAAGACAGGCGAACCAGAGAGACTGATGTTCGCTCTGAACGTGAGGTATCCAAACGAAGGTGATGTCATGACTACAAGCAGGCTTGATTCTACTCATGCAGGAAAATTAACAGAAGACAATGTTATGTTGAATACACTCCTGATCAGCTCATCGTTCAGAAATAATGTAAGCACTGAAAATAATCAAACGATGATTTCTCTTAGATATTGCTACACCACAATCCCCTATCTATTTCCCAAATATTACAGTGAATACTGGCGAGGTAATTTACGAATATTTTCTTTATCAAGTTTATCTTTTGTAAAGTAAAATGCCCCCCATCCCCACCCCCCCCCTCTCTCTCTCTCTCTTCTCCTCTCTGTCTGTCTGTCTGTCTGTCTGTCTGTCTCTCTCTCTCTCTCTCTCTCTCTCTCTCTCTCTCTCTCTCTCTCTCTTGCTCGCTCACTCGCTCTGGGGGATGAGGCGGCTTCATCTTATTTTGTTTTCTTGTTTGAAAAATTATCATCTAAAGTGATGAACATATCTGAACTATTCGGTGCAGAAGAAAAATAATGGATTTATCCTTGTCATGGGCCAGAACCAGCATTTTTGGTGCCAAAATATATTATGTCATATTTGGTCAACACCACCATGTATGTTTAGGGTAGGAAAGTGCCAAGTTTTGTGTGAAACGGACAGGCTGGAATGTTCTTTCCGGTGTCTTTAATTGTCACAGGTTCATACTCCTCAAGCAAATACAGAGAAACTGTGTGGATGTGAAATGGCACGAACTAGCAGTTTTCAAGATATACCAAGTGGAACAGTGGTGGATATATTGAACTTGTTTGAATTGAATTCTGAATTACCTACATTTCCTTGATGGCTAGTTCTGCGTTGTGTTATCAACATGAGATCGTTGCTGTGTAAACCATAATTAGGCCAGGAACATCAAGGAGATCCCTGGCCCTGAGTATCAGAACAAAAAATGGGAAAAAATCTAACAAACAAACAAAAATTGCGAGAAACAAAAATACTCAAGATCAGTTCAGATCCAACACTGAAAAAAATTAATGGCACAAACAATTCCAGCATACTGCTGAAATTATGCTGTTATTTGAAAAGCGAAAAGAAGTCTTGAAACAGGGCAGAAAAGTACAGAAAAAATACAATCATTTGCTTCAAACTAATTGACAATGAATATGAACTGGGGAAAGTGTCTGAATAATACAATTAATTAAATCCGTTGTTATACTATGGTTAAATCTGTACAAAACAACCATCACACAGTGACAAATGCACAACTTCACCTACACTCTGGCAGAGACTAATGCTACACACTGCCAATATACCAACCTTATGGCTGGGTTAAACAATGATGTTCAAACTGACTATACACCAGCCGTACAGCGGGGTTAAAACAATACTCTTTCCCACACAAGCCTCTCCAGGCCATTACATGCTGAACTAATGACCACAACACAACTGACTGCCAAATTGCTCACTTTCAAGCAACGTGCCCTGTGCAAAGTGATCACATCACTAGCCACCAGAGAGAGAGAGAGAGAGAGAGAGAGAGAGAGAGAGAGAGAGAGAGAGAGAGAGAGAGTGACAGAGAGAGAGAGAGAGAGAATGAGAGAGAAATACAAGAGGGTGGAGGGGGTGGAGTGGGCAGCCAGTGACGTGGGGCCAGTTTAATAAGTGAACAAACGTGGTTGGTGGACAGTGGTAACTGGATGTAAACGCGGTTCTCCCGACCAAATCAACTTTAATGTACAACACTCACGGTCGGTCGACCACGGTTCTTTGAACCGCGGTTCTGCCCTAGACCCTCGCTTGTCGTCGAACAACCGCGGTTCGTCGGCTAAATCACGAGAATCATCGAGTTACAGTCCAACTGGTTGATCTTCTGCACAATCAGTTAATGATATTGCATGTTTGGCCAATCCATTGAAAGAATAAGAATTGATTGATGTGTTTTTTAATTCTTTTGAAATTGCATATGTGCTTCTTGGATGTGACAGCACTGACACCTATCAATAATGACAGAAACATAACCCCTCCCCCCCTCCCCCCTCCCAATTCATCCCCTTCCCATTATATAAAAAAAAAATAGTCGTCACAAAAAACACACAACAAAGCAAGCTTTTAGACTTAATGTGTATGTGATTCCTAACATCATTTATTACAAGGTGCCAAGCATATAAACGTACCCCCAGTACGGTAATGTAATGCAATGTAATGTAATGTAAAAAGAATTATCTATAGAGAGCTGTACCTCGTGAGAGCCCAAAGCGCAAATTACAGAAACATGATAAGATACTAATTCTACTTCAAAGCACACACACACACACACACACACACACACACACACACACACACACACACACACACACAATTACACACACGACAAAACACACCCATACCCAAACATACACACGAGCACGTCAAAACAAGCAGACTTGCGCACAGAGATAAGTGGATATCGTTAATTAGTCCGGGGGAAACGATGTGTCTTTAGGGAACTTTTAAAAATCTTTAAAGAGTCTGTGTTATGCAGAAAAGAAGGCAGACATCCACAGAGCAGGTACCAGGTAAGAAAACGATCGTTGGCCTGAAGCCAGTAGCACGACATAAAGAATATATATATTCATCATTACCATCCTATTTTTAATATATATATATATATATATATATATATATATATATATATATATATATATATATATATAGATAGATAGATAGATAGATAGATATAAAAATAGGATGGTAATGATGGTAAAAGGTACCTTACCTGCTGGCACTCAGGGAGGATGTCATGTGCTGACGAAGGCAAATAAAGCCGAAAATTTCATTTACAACCACAACAGCTTGTTGTCCTTGTGTCTTTTTTCTTTTGGATATATATATATATATATATATATATATATATATATATATATATATATATATATATATATATATATCAGTCACTGTAGCATTTTCTCCCCTTTCAGTGGTAGAAATTTTGTGTGTAGGAGAAAAGAAAGGGAAAAAAAGTGCCCTGGCGGGGAAATCAGGGATAATAGCCACTACACCACCAAGGACCTTAGACATTTTGGTTACACATAGGTCTATAAACCGTTATTGCTTAAACTGTACATTTTGAATTTAAAGAATCTCCTCTCACGCCTTTTTTTTCCCTTGGCCTCCGTCACTGATGAACAGTGTTTTTGTTCTAATAATTCTTTTTTTTTCCACACAAACGAAGCAATCAAAGTCCGAATTTCCTCATCCGAAAACAAATTCTGTATTGAATCGACGTCGGAGCACGCTCCATGAATCTTGCTCGCCGACTGTGACCGGAAGGTGTCGTGTTTCCAGAAGCTGGAACGAGCAAGTATCCCGTCAAGTCCACTGACCACGAAGTTCAATGCACCGCGGTTGTTTGTCTATTAAACTGTGCAGTCACCCACCAAACAACTGCAGTGGTTGTGTGCCACGGTCATTGGACGAACAGTCGGTGGACCATCTCTCTATTACACTGGCCCCTGACCACAGTTCTCCTCGTATGACAGTGACCCCCCTTTGTTCAAACAGGTAGGCCATGCCAATCCTCAACCTGTCATCTTTTGACCCGTCTTGTGTCGGTCTGAATATCTATCCGTTGTGAGCCATCATGCCCATAGCACGCATAATAAAGAAATACTCAAATGAATAGACTTTACAGTGTGACAGTTTCTTTCTTGTAATTCCACCACTTCCTCTCCCCTAAGAAAAAGAAGACTATGGCACGTATGCTGAACGTATAATTTGTTGACATCCTGAACAGTGTTGAAAGATTCTGAACATGGTCAGATGAAAATTGATGAAATAAAAACAATGAGAGTCAAATTCAAACAATAGAAGAATGAAATGAGAATAATCTACGATCGAAATTTTCGTGACATGCTGGGGAAAAGGGGCTAGGATGGCTAACGATTTGAGAAAGAGGCAGGTGGACACAGTAGTAAAAGCAAAGCAGGAGGGGTGGAGGGGCGGAGGGGCATACTTTGTCTGAGGCAAGTTGATCTTAGGACTACATATACCTGATCGATGAATGTGCAAAGGTTATTGCAACAGGCATGCCACTGGGCAACAGGGACAGTGTCAATGTTGAAACAAACAAAGATTTAAACAGCCAGCACGTGGCAAGTGGCAGTGACATAATGGATTCCCTTCAGCGTCATCGTGACATCAGACCAATCAGCATGAAAGTGAGTGTGGCCATGGTAACTATGAGTAGGAGAGTCAAGGTTGAGTAGAGCCTGTGTCAAAGACAGTATGGGTCACACTGGGTCATCATGACGTCAGAGCAAGTGGCAGCCAATCCAATGGCCAGTCAAGGGCCACAGCATGGCACGTTACTTTTCAGGTTACTAGATGCTCCGTTTTTTTTTTTTTTTTTTTTTTAACTTTCTTTCAATTGTTTCCACCTGTTTGGCAGCTCAGGAATACTGTTTTTTTTCCTGTTATCATCTTATAGTCAAGTAAGTTGTTAAGTGTGGGAGCAAAGCCGCACAGGACAATCTCATGATATTTAGCCTGACTGTAGCAGGATTACCCTCGCCATTTGATGTCATCAGGTGACTGAACATGTTTTTGGAATTCTTAACTAGGAATATCTTTACTAAAGTGTACAGGCCGTTTCAGTTCACAAATATAACAGTGAAATATCTATGACTGAAATAATGCTTGATTTCCATGTACTGTTTATATATGAAAATCCAGGTTAATACCAACAGAACAAAACACATAAATAACAACAACAACAGCAAATCAATCGAGATACACATTGAAACGGACACCACCACCTCCCTACCACCTGAGATTTATGGACAGACTCGATCTTGTGGGTTGATTCAAATTTCGGACCCTGAAGATGATGATTTTGAGGAATTCCAGCTTCTTCTTGTTTTACAACCTGAACAGTGCAAATCTGGGAGATGAAGGAAAACAGAATTCAGCTGAGCGTTTTCTGTATAAAACTCTGCATATGTCTTTCCTTCCCTTGTACATATGTTTTGGAACATCAGGCCAGGCAATACATTGCTATGGAGATGCCTGCAGCATGTGCTGAAGTTCTGAGTTCCAAAGCAATTCCCAACACTTTTGCGGATAGACATGATGTAAATCAAATTGCATTGGTTAGAAATTAAATGCAAGAAATCAATAAAATGTTGGGTAAGGGTTCTCATTCCGATTAATGTGTCTGAAAACAGAAGAGTGAGCTGGAGGGTGACAGACAGACATACTTGTGCAACTAAGAGAATGAAGGAAGAGAGAGACAGATATCAGAAGGTGAGACAGAAACAGAAGACTCTGCGAACAATGTTGATGTATTTGATATGATGTGCTGTCTCGTGTATGAAAGACTGGTTCAAAATCTTTTATTTGATAATTTGATGTAATGCAAAATGCAAGCAGCAAGCAAAACAAAAATAGAATGAAACAACCACACATTCAAGAAAGCAAATGGAACAAAACCTTGATATTCTAGCTTTGCAGTTTCTCTAAAAAGGAAATATTTTCGATGCAGTACATATCGAAAATCTTTCAAGGTATATTAAAAGCAAGTGTTATATCCATTTTACCTGTTTAAAAAAATACAAAGAAAAAATGAAGTAATTTTGTGTGTGTGTGTGTGTGTGTGTGTGTGTGTGTGTGTGTGTGTGTGTAATCAAATGTACATTATGCAATTAAGTGTCAGGTGTCCAAAGAAAAGTTGGTAATGTGACAGGTGATTGCAATAAAAGTGCTTCTATGGAAACGGTTTAACAACAAGGTCTAATTATTACAGGTAGAACATTCTTCAGTGCGCTATTAATTTCTGATGTGAACAGAATCGTTCTCATCTTACGTCTTCTTCAGTTTCTCTCATACCAATCATTCTATCTGTCCACCTACAGATCCCTTTTCTCTCACACCATCATTCTATCTGCCCACCTACAAATCCCTTTCCCTCTACCCCCACGCCCCATCATGGGGCTACCCAGTAAAGGAGTTATTTCATTGATGCCAGATCACTTCCATGATGTTCAGAGCTGCCTGGTCTGACCCAGCCTATGTTGGACACCACCTACCAAGCCACCTTGTGACAACACAAAAGTACCATCTTCAGGAGGCCGCCATCACTTCTGTCCAACGACAGAACCTGGTAACTTACTGGCACAGACAGCTCAAACTCACCAAAAGTGTAATCGGGGGCTGAGGCTCACCACAAGAGTAAAAGATGAAGGGTCACATAAATCTCATACATTGTCAGGCAAGTTACAGAATATGAGGATGATGAAGGTAATGCTTCATTTTTACCCGGAAATGATGACGTGTCCTACCTCTTTTATCATTCTGCTAGTAGATCATCATTACAGCAGTTTAAATCTCTCTCTCTCTCTCTCTCTCTCTCTCTCTCTCTCTCTCTCTCTCTCTCTCTCTCTCTCTCTCTCTCTCTGTGTGTGTGTGTGTGTGTGTGTGTGTGTGTGTGTGTGTGTGTGTGTGTGTGTGTGTGTGTGTGTGTGTGTGTGTGTGTGTGTGTGTGTGTGTGTGTGTGTGTGTGTGTGTGTGTGTGTGTGTGTGTGTGTGTGTGTGTGTGTGTGTGTGTGTGTGTGTGTGTGTGTGTGTGTGTGTGCGAAGATGTCACAGGAAAAAAGCTTCGAAAATTGGACAGTATCATTCAGATAATGCGTTTACATACATGATTCTAAGAAATATAGCAATGCAATCACTGTTTAAAAACAATCCATGTGTCAATACGTAAGTCAGTCTCTAGAACTGTTGCTTAGGCTTCAATGGTACACACACTCTCTTTTCTATACGTCCACGAAACACAATGGCGCTTGAATATCTCTCGACTCCCGTGCGTGCGTGTGTGTGTGTGTGTGTGTGTGTGTGTGTGTGTGTGTGTGTGTGTGTGTGTGTGTGTGTGTGCGCGTGTGTGTGTGTGCGTGTGTGTTGTGACATATACCTCTCAGAAATAAATATTTAAGTATTGAAAAAAATAATAGACTTATTCTGCCATTCAGTCTACATTTGATGCACATGTGTCGAGGAAATAGATATCACGTTACACGGTTTGACACGCGTACGAGATATCGGGAATAAATGTCAGTGATGAAATATGGGCTGGTCTCTCTCTCTCTCTCTCTCTCTCTCTCTCTCTCTCTCTCTCTCTCTCTCTCTCTCTCTCTCTCTCTCTCTCTCTCTCTCTCTCTCGTCTTCTTCTTCTGGCATCTGTGCATGCACACACACACACACACACACACACACACACGCACGCACGCACGCACGCACGCACGCACGCACACACACACACACACACACACACACACACACACACACACACATATATATATATATATATATATATATATATATATATATATATATATATATATATATATAGAGAGAGAGAGAGAGAGAGAGAGAGAGGAGAGAGAGAGAGAGAGAGAGAGAGATCCATGAAGTCACTTGTGCATACATTAATATAGAATCAATATAAGTCTATACCAAAAGAGACACTGCAGTAAAGAAGAGAATCATAGTGTTTGAAATGAATTCGTTGTGGTAATAGTTCGATGCATGCTGCAATCCCGTTCAGTTTTCGTATAACTGAAATGTATGGGTCCATGGTAGACCTCTGTTTCAGCATCATCACTCACATCTTCATCGTCCAATCAGGAGAATCTCGGTGTAAGTTTGAAAGGTTTGAAATCATGACCAGTCACATTAGGATCTTTTTAACTGATCAGAAATGCCCATGACTGACATCTAGTAATGACTGATTTAGAACCTTGTTCATCTAGTACTAAGTGATTCAAAATTGACCTGTGATTGTTTTGATACGGGTTTAATATGTTCTGTTTTTTTTCTGTGTAGGCAAAGGCAGGATGATCGGTGCTTCATATTTTGTGATCAGAAGGTTCTGTTTCCTGTTCTGGCTATTTCACAAATACTTGAAATCACTATTCCTACTAGCGGGGGTTCTATGTTGAAAAATCATACACTTCATGCAACAAGCACCAAATTTTGCAGAGATGGCCAGTTTTATGTCCTGAACAAAACCTGATTTAGAGCCACCATGAAAAATTTGTATAAACGTGTGTTTTTTTGGCATTTTTCAAAATGGCCGACACAAAAATTGGAATATATTTTGCATACTTGTTCATTTAATGCTACAAATACAAAATTTGGCTGAGAAGGACAATTTCATAACTTAAACATAATCAGGTACAGGTCTGTTTTAAAAACAAAAGGAAAATTTGAGTATTTGAGCAATTTCCAAGATGGCCACCAGCCAAAATGGGAGTCGTATGCTGTACAGTCATTCATTTTCACCCATAACACCAAATAAAAAAAAAAAATCAATCAATCAATCAATCAATAAAAGTAATAATAATAAATGAATGAATAAATAAAGGAAATGAAATAAAATAAGTAAATAAAGAATATAAAAGATATAAATAAATAAATGAACAATTTTAATGGATGGTGATGATAGTAGTTATTTGTGGGTAGTCGTGTGTGTGTGTGTGTGTGTGTGGGGGGGGGGGTAATGATAGTAATAATTGGAAGAGAATGGAAATGATCAATGGGTAGTAAGATATCGTTAGGAGGGGGAAAAAGGGAGAGGGGCCGTGTGTGTGTGTGTGGGAGAACAGAATATGAAGGGGGTGAAAGAGGGTAATGGGGGGAGGGGGAGAGAGAGCTGAGAGAAAGAATTCATATCTCTCCTCCCACACAAGCGTATGCATGGGGTGGGGGTGGGTGGGTGGGGGTGAGACATTAATGCAAACATTGTAGTTGGGTAACAAAGGGGGGGGGGGGGGGGGGGTTGGGGGGGGAGGGGGGAAGAGAGGGGGAGGGGTATTATGGGTGAATTATGGTCAAAAGAGACTAATTGTGGGGAGTTTTTTCACACACATACACACCCATTCTCTCTCTCTCTCGCACACACACACACACGCACGCGCACACACACACACACACACACACACACACACACACACACACACACACACACACACACATATATATATATATATATATATATATATATATATATATATATATTTTTTTTTTTTTTTTTTTAAATGATGATGATGATCATTGTCATAAGAGGGATAAGCAATGCTATAGGACGTTGATCATTGTCATGAGTGAAATAACATGATAGCATTGGTACGATAATGCCAATTGAGCAGAAAATTGGAAATGATCAATGACTGATGAATAGTGGCCGTTGTCAAAGGTGAAATCAACACTATCACACACACATATATATAAGCGCGCGCGCGCACACACACACACACACTCACACACACACACGTATACACACACATATACAAACACTCACCCACATGCACACACACACACACACACACACACACACACACACACACACACACACACACACACACACACACACACACTCACAAACGGGGGTTTTGAATAAATATATAAAACAATGATAATAAAGCTTATTGGATGATGACCCTTTGCTAACAACAGTGCTACAGGATGATGATCATTCTTGTTACTAAAAATTGAAAAAAAAAAAATGGGAACCTGGATGGGTGATGGTCATTTGATAACAACAGTGCTACAGAATGATAACCATTGTTGTTACTGGAATCATAACTGCGATTAAAGGTACTGTGGTATGCTGATCATTGTCACAGGTGAAATGATGTGTTGGCAGTAGTATAATGATGTTGGTTGAGGGGGGGGGGGGGGGGGAGTCAATAACTGATGGGTGATGATCATTAGAAATGAACAGTAATGTAGGATGGTCTTCTTCCTTGTTCACCTAGGTAGGAACCCTGGAGGTATTGGTGAAGGCTGCTGTATGGCAAAGGCCCTCCAGTGGTCAATAGGGCTTTCCCTTCATCAGTGTGTTGGCAGGCTAGGTCGTTGGACTGTACTGCATGGATGATCTGAAGACTTGCCATTGTAAAATATAGTGGACATGTGATGTCTCAGTCTGGAGTGCCCTGTCCTGTCTCACAAAGGTCTGATCTGGGCATCCGGTAGTTTCCATCCCTCTTGTTGAAGCAGGGTGCTGCTCAAGCCATCTGCCTTTTTGGTTTTTGTTTCTCCTTGATAATACTTTTAATTTTTTCAAAGGAGACTTCCTGTTCTGTTGGGGCTGCTGTTCTCCTTCCTTTGCCAAATGGTCAGCTTCCTCATTGCCATATATATTGCAGTATGAAGGTGATCACGGGATGACAGTATTTCCAGTGACTGATGGATGGTGAACATTTGGGATCAGCAGTACTGTAGGGCGAGGGTCATTGTCATGTAGGTGGAATAATGTAGCATTGGTACAATAGTGCTAGTTGGGGAAATAAAGGAAGATATCAATGACTGGTGGGTGATGATCATTGTCATAAGTGAGATACAGTAGGATAATGGTCATTGTGATAAGTGAAATAATATGGTGGCACTAGTATAATACTGCCAGTTCAGGAAGAGGGTGGAATGGGGGGGGGGGGGGGGGGGGGGGGGGGGGGGGGGGTACAATGACTGATGGGTGATGATCATGGATCATTTGAGATCAACAGTACTGTAGGATGATGATCATTGTTATACAAGTTGGATAATGTTGTGGCATTGGTGTAATAATACCCAATGGGGGAATGAAGGAGGTAAACAATGATTGATGGATGATGATCATTGCCATGGTGTGAGTCTGATTCACAGCAGTGTGGGATGATGGTCATTAAAAAAAAGTGGAATACTGTACTGGCCTTAGTATGTTAATGCCAGTTGGGGGAATAGAGGAAATGATCAATGACTGATGGATAATGATCATTATCACAAGTGAGATATACAGTACTACAGGATGGTCATCAATGTCATAAGTGAGATAATGTGGCTGCATTGGTGTGATAATGCTGGTTGGGGTGGAAAAAGGAATATGATTGATGATTGATGGATTAGTTTGAATCATACCAGCTCTTTTCCTTTCTCACAGCCTCTCCTCCATCCCTTTCTCTGTATACCTCCTCCTCCCCCAATTTCCCCATCTGACCTTATTCTTATGCACACCCCATATATATATATATATATATATATATATATATATATATATATATATATATATATATATATATATATATATATATATATATATATATGGCATATCTATAACATCACATGTAGAGCATAATATATATACCCCAAAACACATCATCTCCACCATCCAGGTATGCATACTCATAGACACATACATATGTGAACAATCTCTCTCTCTCTCTCTCTCTCTCTCTCTCTCTCTCTCTCTCTCTGCTGCTATATATATATATATATATATATATATATATATATATAATTTTTGCCCCTCATACACACACCTCTCAAGTGCCGCCTTCCAAGAATAACTCATCTACCACTCTCTCACATTTTCTTTTACACACTCTCAAGTGCCCCCTTCCAAACATAAGTCTCATACTACACTCTCTCTTTTTTTCTCTATCTCTGCCTCTGTTTGTCTTTTCCCTCTATCTGCCTCTCTCTCTTTTCCTCGAGGTGAAATGGGACTGGCCACTGAATTTTCCTTTTTCCCATTACACACACACACACACACACACACACACACACACACACGTGTGCACGCGGCTACGCATACGCACCTGTAAACACACATACGATAGGCAATTTATTTAAAGAGTAAGGTAAAGGATGGTATTAGTTCGCATCAGAAAACAAGTAAAATGATAGAATGACATTTCAAGGCTATCTGAAGTGCTGTAAATCCATAATTCACCTCTAAAGACGAAGTTTTCACTGGCAAATTACGGACACGCGCGATCGGAAGCGGCCATTTTGACTTTCCCGCTGCGGGTCTACAAAGTCATGAAAAATTAAAGAAGTGAAATAAGACCAGCAATTTTTTTTTTTTTTTTATCAACGTATGTATGTTTATACACGATATATCATTGTCCAACGTGTTATCATTAGAAAATAATTTTAGCTTACATTAATTTTGCTTGATAATATTCACTGCGGGCACCTCGCACTAGAAAATCGTCTGCAATTTTGGCTCATCTTTTTTAAAAATTTATTTCTCAAAATAAAGAACTATTTTGAAGTGGCTTCAAATCTTAAATCAATTATAACATAGTAAAGAACAATATGCCAAAGTATTGTGCGTGTTTCACGAAGTGCACAATTCTGCTTAATTCTACAACATAGAACCCCCGCTATACTATTGTTTTGGATGCACAATTGAATCAGTTGAACATAGGTGAGAGTGAAAGTTAAGTTCTGAAAATCAAGAGGAAGATCAAGCTGTAAACACGTCGGATAAACAAAACTGCATTATCTGTAAAAAGACCATTAAAACGAGACTGACAACAACAACATTATCTTGTGAAATGTTCTGACAAGATTCTATCTAAAGTCAACGTAATATGAAGATTTTTTACATTGGCAATGTTGTGAAATTACAGAGAGCCACATGCTCAACATCATTAATTTTATATTTGGAAAAATGGAAGCCAAATGTCAACACTGACAAGAGTGATCTAAAAGTTCTGTAATTGAGATCTGATGTGATTCCCCTGTTTATCCAAAATGAATACCATTTTTACCACATAGATATTTAAAAAAACTGACAGAGGTTGAATAAAACAGGTCAGTTAAAGATGTTGTCTTCCAGATGTAATACCTCTTTAACATCTACCTGTTGAAAATGATATGGTGTGATGGAAAGGTTTGTTCCTTCCCCCCATCAAATCTACAATCAGCTGACACGCTCGGGACAAGAGTTTGAGCTTACAAGATCTGACTGGTTTAAACACGTCCCATGGTGAAAGCGTGCTTCTTGTTCCTTGCGGAAGTCGTGTTTGACAGGGGGGGGGGGGGGGGTCTGATTATTTTCAGACCGTCTGGTGAAACTTAGCTTGAGGTTGGATCACACTAGACACCCAGAATTCGGAAGCCAAACCAAGAAGTTCAGATTTGGGGTATCGGGTTGATCACCGTTAGACCACGTACCAAATGTGTCTTCATTTTTTAATCTAAAATTCTACACCACTTCAGGGTGAAACACGAATGTAAAACTGTACTGGGGAGCAGGATAACCAGCTAACTCTCAGTCTACAGGCTGCTTAGATGTGCCCTGCGAGAATAGAATATTGTACAACATGGGAAGAAACTGTAGGGAGAGCTTGACAGAAGGAGGTCTTCAGAGAGAAGACTACCCCTCACTCTCCCTCCAGGCAAATGTTTCGGCCGTGAAACTCCTTACATTCCGAAGGGGCCAGGCACGTCTAGGTCATGACTCATAAATGCCCTTCTGGTCTCAGGGTTATTTTCCCTGGTGCTGCAGCGATTCGAATCCACACCTTCTGGATAATTGAACGTCTGAATGCGTTGCCTTTTTTCTAGAACGGACGTCATTGGACTCCTGCAGCACACTTCTC
>JADBJO010029478.1:17500-19010 GCA_016801955.1 Conus betulinus
TGTTGCTGAAATTGCCATGGTTATTTCGCAATCACAGGTTGCAAATTTTTTTTACAAAGATCAACAATTTTGTGTACATCTAGGGTATGTCACTTGTGTAAACATGCATAAATCAGATGCGGGCTTGAAAGTACTTGCATGGATGATAAGTTGAGTGTGGATGTTTTTTTTAAGTGTCTAATATCATCTGACGATGAAAAGACATTAAATAAACCACTGAACTGAACTGAACTGAACTGAAACAACGTAATGTAATAGGCCTGTACACGGTGTGGGCAATAGGCCTAATTATTTCAGCGGGAATCAGTCCTGTAACTTGCGTGGTGAGGATTTGTCCCACTCATCATAGATCTAAGCGTTGCCAACTAACATTTAATAGATCTGTATGGTAAGCCATTCGTGGATTAACAAATAGAGACAATCATTAGCTCTATTTCGAACTCTAACACATGATACATCTGCTAGTAAACTGAATCACCATTTTCAACGGCGGCGGATCACTGAATACAGAGGGATCAATCAAAACATCACTCAACGATGAACACAGACCCCTACCCGCACAGCTGATGGCGTGGATGCTGACAGTCTGCGCCTGTTGTTTATGTTGTAACTTCTACTAGACTAAAAAATCTTTGGCTATACACAAAACTGTATTCCAAATACATGAAAACAAACGAAAATTTTTCAGACCAACATACACATAAGGAAACACTGCTAATCCACTCAGTGACAGACCTACTTCCTTATCTTTTTTTTTTTTTTTTTTTCTTCCATCTAAGCCGTTAGAACTAACTGTGCATGAATGGTCGTCTTATTTCCTATGCAATTGAATATGATTTCATCCATCCAAATCAGTCTGGATTCAATCATTTGTGCCACACACTGCTTAACAAACTGATACATAGGTGGCTTTCAACCATGAATGACAAACTGTCCTCATGAGTTCTTTATGTGGATTTCGCAAAAGCTTTTCTAAGTAAAAAAAAAAAATCGGTGAACTGCTTGGAATAGTTGGAGTACTTTAAAACTATATTTCCAAAATACTGAGTTTGATGTAAACGTTTTTTTCTTTGTTTACACGTTTCATTTCCCTTTATCCCTTTCGGAGTATGGAGGATACTAACGATACAGTCATCACCATGAATTTCAAAAATAAAACGAACATTCGCAAACATTCATGATTGAAATGGCAACACTCAGTTTTATCGATTAGCCTTAGAAAGTATTTCATCAACAAAGAGATCCACTTTGCTTGATTTTATAAAGTAAACATTTTTCTTGAAGAATTACGTTTAAAAAGATACAAAGATTAACATTTAACGTAATGTCAGATGTTGTCATGGAACACACTAATGACGTTTGGTTGTATATTCAAGGCAATCGAACACAAAACTAACTTCATTAGCTACTTTGTTTACATTGTAATCTACAATATTCCAGCATCTCTCAACAATATGCGTCCTTTTTTCTGTTCCAAACTTATGATTACAACAATTTCATTAATACAATG
>JADBJO010029479.1:5000-12500 GCA_016801955.1 Conus betulinus
GAATCACTTCGGTGGTGTTCAGTGGTGTCTGTTCTGCTCTAACATACGCAGGACACCACTTATAAGCCCCCCCGCCCCTCCCCCCCACCCTCTACTGACGACAATAATTTGTTTGGTCGCGGAGCCGTGAGCTCTCCCTCCGGAGGGCGCCACAATGTCCGTCCAACGACAGCCCCGCATGCAGTGGCCGATACCGGTGACCCCGACGGGGTTCAAACCAAGGCCATAGACTTGGAGAGGTCGCCAAAACTGAGGTCTACATGAGAGCAGGGCATGAAGGGCGACAGAGTTTGAGAGTTGTTGTTTGTTGTTTTGTTTGTGGTTTTCATGAAAAGGACTTTCATTTCCACGGGCTGACAGCCTTGAAAGTTCCGTGTGTGGCCAGCTTGGCTTGAGGCTCCCAGCGAAACGGAGGAAATGGGATCTTCAGCCTGAATGAACTGTCTGTTGGAACAGGATTGGAGAGAGAAAAGCCGAGGCAAATGTACTGCCGACCTAACGGACAGAACGATCAGTGCTGTGGACATATGCAAATGCCATGGAAGCGAAAATTAAAAGAAAAGAAATACGTACCAAAAAGAAAAAAAAGTAAACAAAAAAAAAAAAAAGAAAAAGAAAAACTTATTTTGATGACACAAGGGAAAAGAACGGAGAGCACAGGAGTCAGGTTAAAAGAAATCGAATGAGACCCCCCCCCCCCCCCCCCACACACACACACACACTCTCTCTCTCTCTCTCTATCCTCTCTCTCTCTCTCTCTCACACACACACACGCGCGCACGCGTTCAGTCCCCACACACGAACAACACGCACACGCACGCGCGCACGCGCCCCCCCCCCCCCCCCCACACACATTCACCCACACACACACACATACACACACATGCACACACAGAGACACACACCCGCACAGAGGCACACACATACACACACACCACACACACACACACACACACACACACACCACACACCGCGCGCGCGCGCGCGCGCGCGTGCGCATGCATACACGCACATATTTATTGTTTTTTGTTTTTGACAGGTGGGTGTCGACCAGACTCTTGCTCTGGTGGTTCGAATGTCTGTTGAGGGAATAGAATATCTCGTTTTTTTGCCCATCCCTGACATGAGGCTGAAAGCCAAGCAAGAACAGGTAATTCATGGGCATTGTGCTTTCCTTTGTTTCGCTGCGAGCCAGCTGAGAAAGATGTGATTTATGGGTACGGTGGTTTCTTTGCTGACGTCAGTTTCTTTTTCTTTCTGTCTTTTATTCACATTTTTTTTATACGGATCTAGCGAGGCCGAGGTCATGAATTTCTTTGGATTGTATTACTTTTGAAATGTGATCAGTGAGTTTGAGTTTTGCCTTTTTTTTTGGCGGACAAAAGTGGTCTATTAGGAAGAAGACATGTCCTTTTGTTAGAAAGCCTTTTTTAAACGAAACGAAACAGTAACATTCTCCTTTTTTTTTTTTTTCCCGCGGCTGAATTTGTGTTTTCAGTCAAAATGCAATGAGAGGGATGTAAATCTATACATGGTCCAGTGTCTGCTGTGCAAAATGATACGTTTGCGTTTGACAGTGATCGGAGCCTCAGTCAGGTTCATGGTACGCAGTCACTGTCCTTGATTTATAACCTATCAATCAGGCAGTTTTACACTTCAGTCAGTGGTCATCATCTCCAACCAACGTATCTCAGCTTGATTCACGCAATGGTTCATAACTTCAGCTTTGCCTACGACAATATTCTTCGTTCTTTACATACCCTGCAGGAAAAAAAAATCCGTTGTATTTACAACGTTTTCTATGGCTGAAAGAATCCTTATGACCATCGCTATGAAAAAGCTTCAACCAATTATGATTTTTTCAGTGAAGAAAAAAAAAAAATAGCTATCGCCCCGTGACTTGTTCTATCTCTGTTTTTCCTGGATCTATTTCATTCAACTTCTCTCAGTCAGCTTTGAGGGGATCGTTCTGTTGGATTCTGTGGATTCTGCTTGAGGGGGGGTTCGTTTTGTTGGATCCTGTGAACGCTCCAGCCATTCCCTTCGGACGGGGATGGAGGGGGCTTTCAGTTCACTAGGACGTTCGGCCTCTGGCTGCCCTGGTTCGAACCTGCTGGTCCTTGTCCCGTCCAGGTCTTAGGCTGCTCGTACGTCCAGCGCGACGCATCAGGCGGTCCAAGAGCCCCACTGTGATCAGTCCTACAGCTGTCTGCTGACATCCCTCGGTCCGATCCAGGTGTGGGCAACACTGCGCACCAGATCCCAAATGTGGGTGAATCTCCCCCCCCCCCCCCCCCCCCCCCCCCCCCCCCCCCCCCCCCCCCCTCACAAAATTGTTGTGGTAAAAATGTCCTTGATTCGTTGTTGTCCCCAGATTGTAAAGAGAGCTACAGCCAGTGAAGTTTTTTTAAAAATTTTCTTAACATTTTGCAAGTTGTTAATTGGTTTATTCGACATGCTTGTTTCGGGTTCTCAAGAAAAAGGTCTTTCCCTGGTGTCGGTGCTACCTTAGTACCATGCCCTGGATGCCACAGGACGCGCTGAGTAGCGCCAGCTTGTTCTCGGTGGTTAGAGGGACATGCTCGTTAGAGGCAAGATGCAGGCGGATAAGGGGGTGGGGGTAGGAGAAGGTGGCGCTCCGGTTCTGTGGTCTTCGGCGAAGGTGCTGGGAGAGGGAGGGGAGTGGGGGGTACTCGAGCAGCGTTTTCTATGCTTGTGTGCTTCTCTCTCGTTCTTTTACGCTTGTGTGCGTGGGGTTTATTCTTTTTTTTTTTTCACCATCGTTTTTACTTCCACTCTTTCAGACTTTTCCATGTCCACCACCAGAATTTGGGTCGTCACTTTCGTGTAACCCCCTTCCACAAAGATGGTGTGGTGATGTTTGCTCGCACGTTGGCTGATACAGCTCTCTGTACGTCCACCTAACCCACGACCATCTTAGAACCCCACATGTCCCGACTGTGGTCTAGCTTTTCAACCCTCTTTCTTTGTTCCAGTTTTTTTCCTTTGGATGGCCATTTTCTTGGAACCAGAGACTTGAGGTGGTGTTCAGAGATCATCCCGACGGGTGGATCTCTGTCAGACTTCCTATAATAATAGTAATAATGATTTTTTCCTATAATAATAGTAATAATGAACACTTGTGTAGCGCCTATTCTCGGCTAGAGACCAAGCTCTAAGCGCTTTACAATCCACACTCGTTTACACACAACGGGCTGCTGCTACCTGGTAGTGTGCCTAGACTTTAGAGCTGCCAGCTTCAGTCGTTTCCCGTGCCATCCAGTCAATATCGTCCAATATCGTTCACACAATATCCTTACTTCCTTCATTTTTTTTTTTCATTTCTCACCCAGAGTGCATGCTATGTGTAACGTGTCATCCATACCAACGGCCAAACTGGCCTTCTCTTCCGAAAGTTGCTGATGGGATTTGACGTGTGTGCAAGATGTTGTGCGTGCGTTTACACACGGAACCTCGGTTTATAGTCTCATCCGAAGGACTGTTCGGAAATGGAGTCAGAGCCAATATCAACCTCCGCGATAAAAAATTCCCCCTGTACCGAAACGGCCCTGGCGGAGATTCGAACCCGCGACCCCAGGATCACCAAAAGTCCGGCGCTCCCACCATCTGAGCTACTTCCTATCAACCTTCTCCCGGGGATCCAGGACGCTGATGTCGTCAGAACCTCCGGTTAGTCCCTGGCTCCTAGCTGTACTCAACTCTTTCTTCCTCACGCAAAAATTGGGCGGGAAGGGGGTGAGAAGGATCGCGGGGATTTCCGAATGTGAGATCACTCTTTTCAATAAGGAGATATCGATCTTTACTGCATGCCCGGCAGTCAAGACTCCCCTGCTTCTCTTCCGGTCATTGAGAAGCTTTTTAGGACTGGCTGGAACTAGGAACCGATGGATGGATATTAGGGGCGGTGCCATTTGGGCGTGCAGAGAAGGTGGTGTCGGGGTGCTTCGAGTTGTCTTTTTGTCTCCCCCTCCCCCCATTCCCCCGCCCTCCAGTGCCCTCTTCCTCCCAAACCCGCCCTGGTCTCTCTCTTCGGCTCTTCACATTAGGTTGACCTGTCTCTCCTTCTTTTTCTCCTTGTTAGCTCCTCTCTGTCGTTCACTTTCTCCTACATCGTTCCTCTCTGTCGTTCTCTTCTCCTACATCGTTCCTCTCTGTCGTTATCTTTCTCCTCATCGTTCCTCCTTGTCGTTCTCTTTCTCCTACGTCGTTCTCTTTGTCGTTATCTTTCTCCTACATCGTTCCCCCCTGTCGTTCTCTTTTCTCCTACGTCGTTCCCCTCTGTCGTTTATCTTTCTCCTACATCGTTCCTCTCTGTCGTTCTCTTTCTCCTACATCGTTTCCTCTCTGTCGTTCTTTTTCTCCTACATCGTTCCTCTCTGTCGTTATCTTTCTCCTACATCGTTCGTTCCTCTCTGTCGTTCTCTTTCTCCTACATCGTTCCTCCTTGTCGTTCTCTTTCTCCTACATCGTTCCCCCCTGTCGTTCTCTTTCTCCTACGTCGTTCCCCTCTGTCGTTCTCTTTCTCCTATATCGTTCCTCTCTGTCGTTCTCTTTCTCTCCTACATCGTTTCCTCTCCGTCGTTCTCGTTCTCCTACATCGTTTCTGACTGTCGTTCTCTTTCTCCTACATCGTTCCTCCTGTCGTTCCTGTCTGTCGTTCTCTTTCTCCTACATCGTTTCTGACTGTCGTTCTCTTTTTTCCTCCTACATCGTTTCCTCCCTGTCGTTCTCTCTTTCTCCTACATCGTTCCTCACTGTCGTTCTCTTTCTCCTACATCGTTCCTCTCTGTCGTTCTCTTTCTCCTACATCGTTTTCTGACTGTCGTTCTCTTTCTCCTACATCGTTTCCTCTCTGTCGTTCTCTTTCTCCTACGTCGTTTCCTCTGTCGTTCTCTTTCTCCTACATCGTTTCTGACTGTCGTTCTCTTTCTCCTACGGGTCGTTCCTCACTGTCGTTCTCTTTCTCCTACGTCGTTCCTCACTGTCGTTCTCTTTCTCCTACGTCATTCCTCACTGTCGTTCTCTTTCTCCAACGTCGTTCCTCACTGTCGTTCTCTTTCTCCTACATCGTTCCTCCTCTGTCGTTCTCTTTCTCCTACGTCGTTCCTCTCTGTCGTTTCGTTCTCTTTCTCCTACGTCGTTCCTCACTGTCGTTCTCTTTCCTCCTACGTCGTTCCTCACTGTCGTTCTCTTTCTCCTACAATCGTTCCTCTCTGTCGTTCTCTTTCTCCTACGTCGTTCCTCACTGTCGTTCTCTTCCCTCCTACGTCGTTCCTCTCTGTCGTTCTCGCTGCTTTTAGTTAAGGTCCCCCACAATCGTCCTCTTTCTCCTAGCTCGTTCCCTGCCGTCCTTCTCTTTCTTCTACTGACATCCTCTCTGGCGTTCACTTTCTCCTAGTTAGCTCCTCCTCTCTGTCGTTCTTGTTTTTTTCTTCTCCTAGCTGCCTCTTTACTGTCGTTCTTTTCTCCTTGTTCGCTCCTCAACTTTCGTTCTAGTTAGTTCTCCCAGGTACTTCCTCCTTGGCATTCGCTCACCTGATGAGCTCTTCCCCCCATCTCCCCTCTTCCATCTCTCTTCCATCAACTTCTTCTTTATCTAACCTTTCACCCTTTCTTTCTTTCTTTCTTTCTTCTTTCTTTCTTTTCTTTCTTTCTTTCTCTTTCTCTCTCTTTCTTTCTTTTTTTCTCTTTCTTTCTTTCTTTCTTCTTTCTTTCCTTCCTCTTTCTTTCTTTCCTTTCACACTCGCTTTTTTTCCATGTCTAGTTTCTCAAAGTTTTTAGTTGCAAGTTGCCTTGAACCAGGGGGATTGGGCTGGCTGAAGAGGGCTAGGAAGTTTTAAGTTACATACATGTCGTCTTGACCCAAAGGGTTTGGACTGAAGAGGGTTAGGATGGTTTTAGTTACATGTCGTCTTAAACCAGGGAGATTAGACTGAAGAGGGCTAGGAAGGTTTTTAGTTACATACATGTCGTCTTGAACCAAAGGGACTGGACTGAAGAGGGCTAGGAAGGTTTGAGTTACATGTCGTCTTGAACCAAAGGGACTGGACTGAAGAGGGCTAGGAAGGTTTGAGTTACATGTCGTCTTGAACCAAAGGGACTGGACTGAAGAGGGTTAGGAAGGTTTGAGTTACATACATGTCGTCTTGAACCAAAGGGACTGGACTGAAGAGGGCTAGGAAGGTTTGAGTTACATGTCGTCTTGAACCAAAGGGACTGGACTGAAGAGGGTTAGGAAGGTTTGAGTTACATGTCGTCTTGAACCAAAGGGACTGGACTGAAGAGGGTTAGAAAGGTTGGGCGGGGGTGGTGGGTGGTAGGGGTGGCGGCTGAAAGAAAAGCAGTCCTGGGTCCTTTGCTGCCAACGCTGTGAAATGCTGCGGGTTTATTTATTTGGCGTGAAGGATGGAATACAGTCTCGTTTCGTTGGGTCAGCTTGTGCCTGCAGTGTCCTCCCTCCACTGTGTAGGTGTGTGTGTGTGTGGGGGGGGGGGGGGGGGGAGGGGGGGGGGACGGGGGGGGGGGGGCGTTCTAAGAAGTTTTGTTGCGGGCGGTTGGTCCGGGAGTGGATTGATCACGTGACAAACCTCCATCTCCTCCTCCTCCTCCTCTTCATCTCTGTCTCTTTCACCTCAAACCATCCTTGCCCCTCCCCTCTCCCCACTTTTACCCCCCCCCCCCCCCCCAAACACACAGCCACCTAATTCTTCGTGGACACACACACGCGCGCGCGCGCGCGCACAGACACACACGTCCACACGCGGGAGAGGGACAGAGGGGAGAGAGAGAGAGAGAGAGAAGAGGGAGGAGAGAGAGAGAGAGAGAGAGAGAGAGAGACAGAGAGAGAGACAGAGAGAGACAGAGAAACAGAGAGAGAGAGAGGGAATCATTTGCACAGTCAAGTAGAAATGTCTGTCACAGAACCTGTTTGCGTAAGAGAGAGAGAGAGAGAGAGAGAGAGAGAGAGAGAGAGAGAGAGAGAGAGAGAGAGAGAGAGAGAGAATCATTTGCACAGTCAAGTAGAAATGTCTGTCACAGAATCGGTTTTTTTGTACTCGTAACCCATTTTCCATCCACCCCCCCCCCACACACACACCACACACACACCCGCCCCTTTTAATTCCGCCTTCGTGCGTAGAGTATCGGCCACGTACCTAGGAAATGTCATTCCCGACACAATTTCCCGTTTCTCTGATGGCTGTCTTCTACCATATTTATTATCCACTACTCTCCGCGCAAATCTAATGTCATACCCCTCTCTCCTGTCTCACGAAAAGAAAAGAAAAAAAAAAATTTAAAAGCAAGAAAAAAAAAAAAAAAAAAAAACACACACACAAAAAAAAAAAATCTATGGGAACAGGGGACCCAAAGCGAAATTCCAGATCGCATCGTTTGTGTTCTTTCGGATCGGCAGCGCCAATGTTTGACATCACTGCCTCCCACTGCACAAAATCTTTCCAAGGTGCAGGTGAATACAGG
>JADBJO010029480.1:5000-19007 GCA_016801955.1 Conus betulinus
GTACAGCAGCGAGAAGGGCACATGCTTCTGCTCTGTAGTTAGTTAAGAAGCTTCCGGTGGCTACAGACCTGCTGATGGAACTGCCATCTGGGAACTTAATGAAAACACTGCCTCCCCCATTTGTTACAGTTTTTCTCCACAGAGCCATCTGCATAGACTCAGGCCCAAGTAGTGCTTGGGTAGTCTCTGACAAGGGCCTCAAGAGTCAGGGACTTAAGTTCTGTATCACTATGGTCTTCTTTAGCTCCAATGCCAAGAATGTCAAGGCTGATGGGGGGAGTATCAGCTGTCCACTCTACACAGTCTTGGAGCATTTCCACTGTGTGGTCAGTTGTTGGTAGCAATTTTCTATACTTTTCCTGAAGCGCCTTGCTTAGATGGTTGGGGGCTCTGGCGCTTGAGACTGTTCTTTGTTGGAACATGGAGTTTTGGTGTGCAGTGGATGGGATGGGTGTCTTTTTATCTTCTCACTTTGTCTCAGTTGTTCTTCCTCTCTTCGTTCGTTCAACGAGTGGAGGCCTGATGTTTTCTCCACTGCAGCAATGGGAGTGGTCTTCATTCCTCCTGTGATCAAGCAGAGGCCGCATTCTGCACTCTGGTCAAGCTGTTCACGTTGGTCCTGGTGGCTGTTGACCAGGCGTTGGAAGCGTATTCCATGTAGGGTCTTACATTGCCACTGTATACTTGGGTCAAGATCTTCATGTTAGCTCCTCATTTTGTTCCAGCCAGTTTCTTCATCACAGCCATCTTTCTCACTGCTTTGCTGTGCATGGTATTGATGTGTGGGGACCACGTTAGCCTTCTGTCCAGCTTTACCCCGAGATAGGTTGGGTATCTTCTTGTGGAATGTCTTGGCCTTCTATCTGAAGGATGAAAGCCTCTCTCTTTGAGGAGAGTGAGAAGCAAGTGGCCTCTGTTTTGGTCATGTTGATGGTGACCATCCACTCATTTGCCCCAAACTGAAATGCAATTCATTGCTTCCTGCATTCTGTAAGCTGCTGTGTTTATCTGTTCTGCTTTTGTCCATACAGCAAGGTCATCTGCATGGAGCATCCTTGAGACATGGCTTGTCAGTTGGTCAGCAATGTCATCGATGAAGACGTGGAAAAGAGTTGGTGATATGACACTACTTTGAGGAACCCCCTCCGTGATCTTCACCAGCGAGCTTGTCTGGCCTTCCAGTTTGACTCAAGCTGTTCGCTGGAACAGATATCTGTGGATCCCACAGAACATGTTTCCGCATACGTTTTTTATTTGAGGAGCTTGAAGAGGAGACCTTCTTTCCACACTTTATCGAATGCTTTGGTTAAGTCTACAAAAACGGCTTGTGATTTCATTTTATCTTGAAAGCCATTTTCAATGTCTTGGGTGAGGAGGGTGATTTGATCCTCAGTGTTTCTGTTTTTTTTTCCTGAAGCCTGACTGTATGGGCTTGATGTGGTTATTCTTCTCCAGATGGTACTGTAGGCGTCTGTTCACCATGCGCTCCAATGTTTTTCCGAAGCAGCTTAGGAGGCTGATGGGGCGCGATAACTTTTCTTGTTGTGTCTGTCCTTTCCTTTCTTCAGTATTGGTGTCACAATAGCTTCCTTCCAGTTTCTTGGGAAGGTCCCATCATTCCAAGACTGATTGTAGATGTCAAGGAGCCTCTGTTTGGTGTAATACCCGAGGTGTTTGATCATCTCGTTTGTTATGCCGTCCTTTCCTGGGGCTTTCTTCTTCTTAAGCTGTCTGATGGCGCTGTTCAGCTCAAGCATGGTGCAATCAGCTGTCACGGTAGTAGTTGCTGATTGTTTCCTTTGCTCCTCTCTAATTTTCATTCTGATTTCAGCCATTTTCTCCAGTGGTACAATTAGCAGACTGTCTTGTCTAACGTTTTCTGCAAGCAAGGATGCTGCTCTTTTCCCTGTGAAGGTCTGACCTTCTTCTTTTAGTAAGGTGGCTCTTAGAGCGTGTTGGAAGTCCTCGTTCAATGTCTTGGTCAGCTTCTAGAGTTGTCTGGTGGCTTTTTCCAGATTAAGTGACTGGGTCTTTTCAAACGATGACATCTGAATTGCTTTATTCTTTTTTCATCGTCATAGGCCTCCCTTGCTTTGTTTTAACTGATGGTGTTTTCAACTGTTGGTGACTCTTCCAGACGTTCCCGTGCTGATGTAAGCTGCACGTGAAGGGTGTGGAGTTTGTCATTCCAGAAAGGTTTGTAGTCCTTCCTTCTCCCTCTTGGGACGCTCTGCTTAGCTGCTTGGAGAATACTTTCTGTTATACGCTGGACATTGTTGTTAATGTCCTCTGTAGTGTTGATGTTACTCTCTCTACAGAACTTGTCTGTCAGGTCTCCAAACTTGGTCCAGTCTGCTTGCTTATAGTTCCTGCCGAGTCCTTTGTGGAAGGTGGGGGATTGTTCTGTCCAGGATAGTTTCAGCAGAACTGGCCGATGGTCACTTCCTCCCAGTTGGTCTTCGACAGTTCTATCACATGTTCTTTGGATGTCCTCTGTTTGCTAATGCCAGATCTGGGGTGCTTGTAGTCTTCAGGCTCGGGGGAGACATATTGGTTTGTCATCTGGCTTGTTGATCAGGACGAGGTAGTTATCTTTCATCCAGTCTTCAATCACCTCGCCTTTTTTGTTCAACTCTTGGTTCCCCCAGAACGGTGAGCGGCCGTTGAAGTCACCAACTATCAGTAAGTTGTTGTCTGATAGGGGTAGAGTGTGCAGCTGCAGGTCTTTTTCAGGTGGGCGATAGAAGTTTAATGACTATGATGTCTCTTCCTTGGAGGACAACTTTAATAGCAAGGAATTCATTGTCGCCCTCTGACCGTCCACCTTCTATCCTCTCGTCAGGAACACCATCCCTGCGATAGAGGGCGGAATTGTTCTTTTGATCAATAAGCATCAGTTTAACGTTACATGCTGACTCGAATTTATGGTAGGCCTCAAAACGCTTACATGGATGATGTCATCGTGTTTCACTGCAAAATCCTAATTGTGGCGTGTGGCCTGCGCTATGAGCAACCAGGCTGCACATACGATGTGTACGCACCAGTGTCAGTACAACATGGAGAAGAGGAGAACCGCCACCACCACTTCGACACCAAACACGAATCAGTTCATCGTCAGTGGTCTTCGCAGAAGTTTCGAACTGTAGCGACATTTGATGTTAGGCATTGTCTGCATTCGCTCACCGTGTGGCTTTTCTGCTGCAAGTTCGGAGAAGTCAATTCTACTCACGGGAGAAGATGGCTGTTCTGAACTTCCAACCAGAAGGGCAAGCTTATATAAGAACACTAGGGCCATTGTGAAAATCACTTGGTGTCAGCTTATAATAACACTAGGGCCATTGTGAGTATCGATTGGTGTCAGCTCACGCCTGTGTTGACTGCGATTGACAACGACCCCAGTTGGTAAGTTAATAATATTCGTGTGTATGTGTGTGTGTGTGTGTGTGTGTGTGTGTGTGTGTGTGTTTGTGTGTGTGTGTGCGTGCGTGCGTGCGTGCGTGTGTGTGTGTGCGTGCGTGCGTGCGTGTGTGTTTGTGTGCGTGTGTGTGTAGTTAACATTCCTCTGTATGTGTGCGTGCGTGCGTGCGTGCGTGCGTGTGTGTGTGTGTGTGTGTGTGTGTGTGTGTGTGCGTGCGTGCGTGCGTGCGTGTGCGTGCGTGCGTGCGTGCGTGCGTGCGTGCGTGCGTACGTGTGTGTGTGTGTGTGTGTGTGTGTGTGTGTGTGTGTGTAGTTCTGTTAATGTCTTGTCAAACATACTTTGTAGACGACTAATTTAGAGAATGTTCACACAAAGTTATCAGACTATGTCATCAAGCACGCACTCACTCACACACTCCCCCCTCCCCCTCCACACACACAACCAAATACACACACAACCAAACACACCCACCCACACAACTGAATACACACACACACACACACACACACACACACACACACACACAAGGCGTGGGGAGGGTTGCTATCTATTGATCAAGCACCACTGTCCCATTGGTTTCTGTTCAAAACGGTTCATTTTTTGTCTGTGTGAGTGTTCAACAGAGAGAAATGAAACAGTTAAAAAACCAAATGGATAGTTCTTAAATATAATGTTAGCGAATCGCCAGAGAAACGTGGACAAACGAGTCACAAGAAAAAATGCGATTCGTTTCGACCTCCTAGATCTCCTTCAGGCAAGACACAAACAAATAGGACAATGAAAACGAACGAATTTTTCACTTAGCTTAGATCTCCTAAACAAATAGGACAATGAAAACGAACGAATTTTTCATTTAGCTTTGATCTCCTCAGCGCGAGGTAGGCAGGCGTTGAATGAAAACGAGGCTAGTAGAAGGGAGATAATGTGTGAGTAAAGGTAGTAATGATAATAATTATATTACTGATAGGAATACTAATAAAGGTCACAATATTGAAATAATAAATCAAGACAGGATTACTACTACTTTTGGTGATAATAAGGCAATAGCAGTTCTAATATGGGAGAAAGGAGTGGGTTAGAGGGTTCTTAAGCACCATGGTTGCCATGGCAACAGTCTTCGTGGCGATGGGAATGTCAATACTAACAGTACTATTACCGATGATACTGCTAACAACTATTGTGAAGGTAAAGGCTGGAAAAGCGGTAAACTTGAACGTCAGAAATATTGTAAAAATAATAAGTATATTAATGATAGTAGTACATGTAAACATTAGTAATAGTATTAATACTAATTTTAAGGGGATTAAAACACAACAACAACAACAACAACAACAACAACAAACAACAACAACAAAAACAACAACAAAAACAAAAACATCTGCACAACATATGCACAGGAAAGAGGGAAAATGGAACAGAAGCTCTTCTAGAGGAATAGTATGTGGAATTAAAGAGAAAAAAAACAAACAAACAAATGAAGAAAATGGAGTGGACAAGTATGTGAATAAACAAGAGACTGATGTGAGAAACAGAGAGAGAGAGAGTGTCGTGAGAAGGGAAAGGAAGATAGCTGTAAGTTTATGTGAGGTAAATAGTGTGGAGATATGGTAGCATGTGGCTTGCTGGAGGATGTTATGGGCTGAAATTGCAGTGGTGGGATAGGTACATGTAACTTTACGGTGCTGGTGCTATGAGCGTGGAGGGAAAAAGGGATGGGTTTACATACTAACTGGGGGAGGGGAGGGGCAACATACTCACACCTATACACAAATTTCTCTCTCTCTCTCTCTCTCTCTCTCTCTCTCTCTCTTTAATAGATAAGTATTACCAAGTATGATTTCTAAGTATTACTAGTACTTTAATTCTACAATTAATAATGCTGGCAATGGGATTAGTGAAAATAGGACATAATGATTATAAGTACAATGGGAAAAATGACAATGATGGTAATAATAACAATGACGTCAGTATTGTTGTAATAATGTAATGATGGTGATGCTGATAACAGCAATGGTAATGATGATATGATGATAGTGATACAGTAATGAGGGTTTATGTAATGTTGGTGAGGGTAATATTAGGTGGAAAGGAGCTGAAATGCTTAATGAACAACAGCAGACAGTACTGTTGAATGATGATAATATGATAGTAGTAACACTAGGGAAAAAAGGGGCAGCGCTCGGAAAGGGATAGACATGGTGGGCATTTTAGGGCAGGAGGAAGGGGGCAGATGAAGGACGTGACCACACTGGGCAGATGGGATGGATGAAGCGCGTGACGTGGGTGGGCAGATGGGACAGATGAAGGGTGTGACGTCGTAGGTCGTATTGGGGCAGATGGGACAGATGAAGTGCGTGACGTCGTAGGTCGTATTGGGGCAGATGGGACAGATGAAGTGCGTGACGTCGTAGGGCATATTGGGCAGATGGGATGGATGAAGTGCGTGACGTGGGTGGGTGGGCGTATTGGGGCAGAGGGGAACGCATGCTGCATGTGACATGGGTGGATGGATTCGGGTCGAGGTGGTATGGATGAAGAGCGTGCTGTGGGTGGGCATATTGAGGCTGAGGGGGAAGGATGCAGGGTATGCATGACATGGGTGGGCATGTTGGGGCAGAGAGGGTCCAAGGAAGGGCCTGACGTGGTGGGCGTATTGGTCAGAGGGGTGCAGATGAAGGGCGTGACATGGTGGGCGTATTGGTCAGAGGGGAGTGGATGAAGGGGGTGACATGGTGGGCGTATTGGTCAAAGGGGAGCGAATGAAGGGGGTGACATGGTGGGCATATTGGTCAAGGGGAGTGGATGAAGGGGGTGACATGGTGGGCGTATTGGTCAAAGGGGAGTGGATGAAGGGGGTGACATGGTGGGCGTATTGGTCAAAGGGGAGTGGATGAAGGGGTGACATGATGGGCGTATTGGTCAAAGGGGATCGGATGAAGGGGGGGTGACATGGTGGGTGTATTGGGGGCAGAGGGGATGTGGATGAAGGGGGTGACATGGTGGGTGTATGGGGGCAGAGGGGATGTGGATGAAGGGGGTGACATGGTGGGCGTATTGGGGGCAGAGGGGACGCGGATGAAGGGGGTGACATGGTGGGCGTATTGATCAAAGGGGAGTGGATGAGGGGGGGTGACATGAGGGTGTATTGGTCAAAGGGGAGTGGATGAAGGGGGTGACATGGAGGGTGTATTGGTCAAAGGGGAGTGGATGAAAGGGGGGGTGACATGGTGGGTGTATTGGGGACAGAGGGGACGTGTATGAAGGGGGTGACATGGTGGGCGTATTGGGGGCAGAGGGGATGTGGATGAAGGGGGTGACATGGTGGGTGTATTGGAAGCAGAGGGGATGTGGATGAAGGGGGTGACATGGTGGGTGCATTGGGGGCAGAGGGGACGCGGATGAAGGACATGACGTGTGTGGTCTTGAGGGAAGAGGAGGTGCAGACTGCATGCGTGACATTGTGGGTGTGTATTGAGCGGAGCAGGAGCGGATAAAGAGTGTGACATGGTGGGCGGATTGGGGCAGAGGGGGCTCAGATGAAGGGCGTGACATGGGTGGGCGAAAGGGAGTGGAGGGGAGAGGGGTAGGGGCGGGGCTGATGCAGCATGAAAAATGTATGGGTGGAGGGTGGTGGTGGGTGAGGAGGGGGGGGGGGTGGGCATTGATGCGTGTGGGTAGGCGTAATGGAAAAGTGGACGAGGGTGGAGGGTAGGGGAGAGGGGTGCACAGATGCACATGGGTGGGCGCATGGCTGTATGTGTGTGTGTGTGTGTGTGTGTGTGTGTGCGGGGCGTGACATTAGCTGGTGTACAGGGAGGTGAGTGGTGAGAGTGGTGAGTGGTGAACGGACGCAGGCTGTGACATGGATGGGCAAATGGAGGGGATGATAGTGGAGGGGCGCGGGCACGGGCCGTGACGTGGGTCAGCGAACTGGGGAGGAGGGTGCGGATGCGAAGTGTGACATGAACAGGCGCACCCTGGGGTGCCGATGCAGGGCGTGACGTGTACGGGTGACCACACCGATTTTGATCCTCAACGAAAAGGCTCCACTACGAAGTATAGGAATGTGTTTTGATATGAGACGTTGTTTGACAATGTTGGAGCAAAATCTTACTACGTGCTGCTGAAGCTGTGTAAACGCCGAAACAGCCGGCAAACTGACTCTCACGATAGGGGCAAAACGAGACTTTACA
This sequence comes from Conus betulinus, assembly GCA_016801955.1. Taxonomy (NCBI): domain Eukaryota; kingdom Metazoa; phylum Mollusca; class Gastropoda; order Neogastropoda; family Conidae; genus Conus; species Conus betulinus. Next base: position 12,612 of record JADBJO010029480.1, read on the forward strand.
TCTCCTACCATCTTTCACGATCACGTAATGCCCCCCCCCCCCCCCCTCCATTCCCTGTTGCCTCTCCCAACCCCCCCTCCTCTCTCTCTCTCTCTCTCTCTCTCTCTCTCTCTCTCTCCACTTCATTTCTCTTTTTCTTGCCTTTCTCTCTTTTTGTTCTGCCTACCGCCCCCTTCCCCTTACTACCCCTCCTCTGCTCTTGCATGTGTGTGTGTGTGTGTGTGCGTGTGTGCGTGCACGCGCGCGTGTGTGTATGTGTGTGTGCGTGTGTGTGCTGTGTGCTTGTGTGTGTGTGTGTGTGTGTGTGTGTGCGTGCACGCGCGCGCATGTGTGTGTGTGTGTGTGTGTGTGTGTGTGTGTGTGTGTTGTTGTTGTTGTGTTGTTTGTTCAGTTTACGTCTTTCTACTAAAAGTGATATCAGTGTGTGTGGCCCAGAGTTTGAGTGAAATTTTTAACACTGTTCACGCGATTTGAATATAAACAGGCGTTGGCCTGTATCGGTGCGCACTCTGAGAATGGAACAGATGATTTAGATGGAAGAAGAGGCGGACTGTGCCTAATGATAAAGGCAGAGGCCTAACACATACAGAAGTATGTGAATTGTAGTTGAATGACCGGTACTCAAGCCGTAAGTATCTATTTTATATTGTGAGAATCTAGATGATTCTCCATTTTGTTTTCAATGGTTTATTGTCGGAACCGAAACTATGTTTGAAAAATTGAAGAGTTCAAAAATGTTAAAGTGTAAACATGACTGACTGCTAACTGGCTGGCAGTGTTTTGAACTCGTGTTTTATCCGGTTTGTTATAGCTGGGCCGACCCCATGCGGTAGAGGAAAGAGAGAAACTGGAGATCGGGCACTAAGGTGGATGGCTGGGGGCTGCGCGCGTTCCCGGGCCAAGCTCCGATCCGCGGGAAGATCCAGGTTGGGCAAGAGTTTGTCGCCGACCAGTAGTTGTGATGTGTATGGGATCCCCGCACAGAGGAAGCCAGTTCCGGACACACCACAGAGTGTGTGTGTGGACACTTGCAGTGAGTAAACCTGCAAAATCAATATCGTGTGCAGAAGAAGAGTGCTTGTTGGTCGCACCAGCTGAAAGACAGATAAAAAAAATATATATATATGATATTGATTGATGCCAGAGTAAAGAACCCCCATGGGATTTTAAAAGATTAAGGAGGGGATGAATCAAAATTGACCTTTGTTTGCGCCTTATGTGTATGGAGTGGATGCAGTTGTGTGCGGAGGAAAGACGTCAGGTTCGTGTGTGTATGTGCGTGCATGCATGGATATCGTACGTCTGACAGTGGTGACCCCGACTTGGAACTTTGTTTTTGTTTGTACCCCTCCCATTGGTTGTGATGTTCCCCACCCCATTTTGAATTGGAAAAAAAAAAAAAAAATGATTTGCTTTTTAAGGTATTAGTGAATGTTGTGTGGGAACAGCTGATTATTACGTACAATTATCTTTTCTATTTGGATACATCATCCCCCCCCCCCCCCCCCCCCCCCCCCCCCCCCCACTAATCTTTATTGTAAAAATTTCCATTAAAAAACCCCTCCCCATACTTCCTTTCTTGATTTATTATTCAGCAATTTGAACAGAATTTGCTGTGAAAATCCCTCCTCCTTTAGTATTCCCACGTTTTTTTTTTTCTACTGAGTATTTTAAGGATTTTCATGTACCCCCCCCCCCCCCCCCCCCCCCTCATTATACCCTCCCCAGTACTTTATCATTTTTTTTTTGGTAATTTTTTCTGTTTAAACCCCTTCTTGTACTTATTATTAATTGCATAAATTTGATTCCTTTCATTATTTTGAATCAGTTTCTTTATATTGTATCTTTTCCTGATTTTTTATTTCAAATTTTGAAATAATTTTGTTTTGTAACCCTCCTTATTTTTATTGCAACTTTGATTTATACCTACCGTTTGGTTTTTGTTTTTTGTTTTTTTTTTTTTTTTTCTGGAGTGGCAAAATAATTTTGTTTTCTTCCCCAACCCCACTTAAGACTTAGTGTTCACTTTTCATACCCCCCCCCCCCCCCCCCCCCCCAAAAGTGTCCCTATGTAACTTTTGTGTGTGTGTGTGTTTTTTTTTTTCATATTCTAGTATTTTGTGCTAGTCCCGTCTCCGATTATACGGGTGGGCTGTGCCAGTAGGGTAGTCCAGAGGGCTTTTTCTAATTTCTAGTCTTACTTTTTCTTACTGTCTTGGTGATTTCCACTCTGTCTACTTTTGCTGTTTTCTGACTTCATTCTCTCTCTATTTCGTCTTTATCAATAGGCACCTATCTAGTTTGAAAATTTTCTCATTCTCATTTCTTAGGTAGGGGTTTCTGATAGTGATTGTGTATTATCCCCTTTTTAGGTGTTTGTCTTTTCATTGTTTTAATTAATGTTGTTTTAATTTTTTTTTGTTTTTTTGTGTGTATGTGTATGTGAAAGGATTGTTGAGTGAGTGCCTCTTTTTCTATTTCTACCTCTGTTTTGTTAGGGCATTGTTGTTCCATAGGCTGGTGAGCTTCCACCTTCTCTTGCGGGTAGCAAGGGGGCATGGCGATGGGAGACGCTTAGCCTTACGTAGTTTTTTTTTTTCGTTTCACAACCTTTTTTCTTTCCTATTATTTGAATTCGATTTTTTTTCTTCCCCTGGCCACTGATTTGATCCAAAAGGGTGATCATTTTGGAGGCCTGTCCAAATAAAATTTTTTTTTTTTCTTGGAAATTCTTCTTGGTTTTGCTGTTTGAAAACATTTTTTTTTTTTTTATTAGTGTGTATAGGAGTGATTGGATTTTGGTGTGAGTGGAAGGAAATTTTATACTGAAACTTTAAATTCATTTTTCTTTTCTTTTTCAAATTTAAAGTAAATTTTCATTGTTCTTTTCTTTTTCATAAAATTTTTTTTTTTTATCTTAGAAAAAAAAAATTTCATTCAAAATGTCGGCCTTTGAGACCTACCTGTCTCAGGGTAAGACGTTAGGCCTTGATGGGCCGGACTTGATTCAATATGTCAAACAGTGTGAGGATCGCGCTGAGCGCGCAAGAGAGAGGGAAGAAAAGGATAAAGAAAGGGGAAAGAAGATAAAGAAAGAAAGAGAAGAAAGAGAGAGAGAGAGAGAAAGAGAAGAGAGAGAGAGAAGAAAAGAAAAAGAAAGAGAGAGAGAGAAAGAGAGAGAAGCAGAAAAGGATAGGGATAGACAAAGAGAGAGAGGAGAGGGAGGAGCAGCATGAGAAAGATTTAAAAGCCATGGAGTTAGAGTTAGAAAGTAAGAAGCTTCAGCTTGAAAGTAAGAAATTGAAATGGAAATTAAAAGCTTTTGGTGTAACAGACAATGGTTCTGCGCAGGGTTCTGGTGATGCGAAACCTATTTCTGGTCGTTCTCCTTATATCCCCAAGATGCCTGTCTTTGATGAAACAAAGATGAGATTGATGCATTTTTGTTTAGATTTGAGAGTCATGCTACTTCTTGCGAGTGGCCCAAAGATAAGTGGGTATTGTATATTGCGTCTCTTTTCAAGGGCAGTGCGTTGACGCTGTATCATTCTTTGGCAGCGAAGGATACTTTAACATGGGATGAACTTAAGGATGAATTACTTAAGCGTTACCGGTGTACCGCCGAAGGATTTCGCGAGAAATTCCGTACCGTGCGTCCGGAGAAAGGCGAGTCATTTCCTGCGTATTTGATTCGGTCTGCGCATTTTCTTGATCGGTGGATTGACTTGTCCAAAACTAAAAAGGATTATGCGGAACTTCGTGATCTGTTTTTTGCGTGAGCAGATTTTAAACAGCGTTTCAAAGGACTTGGCTGTTTTTCTAAAGGAAAGGTCGGTCGCGAGCGCTGAAGAAATGTGCGAGAGCTTGCGGAACAGTACAGGACTGCACATCCTGATCGGACGTTTGCCCGCAAGGGAACGGACACGGTTTTCGATGTAAATGTCGCTTCCTTCGCACATCACCAAAACAGTGTTGGTTCAGACCGTGGATTTGGCTCTTGGCGTTCAAATCAGAACCGTAATCGTTACCGTGGAGGTCAAAATTCCCCCGCGGTGGTCAAAATTCTCGTAGCGGACGGGATCATGGCAGCCGATTTGAACAGTCTGCTACCGGTGGTGGTCAGCAGTCTGGTCATTTGGGTGCAAATACCGGTACACCTAGAGGTGGTCAAACAGCGTCTAACTCTCGGTATCCGCGTAACCGTGGCCGACAGCGCGGACAGGCTCATAATACCTCAGGTACACCCGCAGGTTGTTACAATTGTGGTTGCTGGTTTCATAAAGCTCGGGATTGTCCATCTGTAGAGCAGTCAGCAGTGTGAATGTCACAGGTATGTCAGGCAATGTTTCCGATCCATCTACTGTAGCCCATTCAATGGTGTCACATGTTAACACTGACGGCTTACTGGTTGAGTCAGGAACTGTCAATGGGTTTCACTGTTCTGTGTTGAGGGACACAGGTTGCACTACTGCGGAGTGCGCCGTTCTTTTGTTCTTCCACACCAGTTCACTGGTGAAGAACAACATTGTCGTTCTTTTGGAGGTAAGATTGAGGTTTTCCCTCTGCTGCTGTGGTCTCAGTTAGTACACCTTACTTTGAGGGTGAGGTGCTTGCCTGTGTTATTGAGACCCAGTAACGGATCTCATTCTTGGTAATCTTCCAGGTGTTACTTCAGCATGTTCAGGTGCTGGTGGATCTTTTGTCCCATGTAATGTGACTACTCGTTTACAGGCAGACAAGGAGAAACAGTTTGCCTGTACCGTTGTCAGTGCCTGATTTGTCTGTGCTGGATGTACAGCCTAAGGAATTTGCTGCTATGCAGAAGCGTGATGCCTCTTTGAGCCATTTGTTCTCTTCAGTTGTAACTGAGGTACCTTCCCCTTTGACTAAGCCTGTTTTTTTTTTTTTTAATGATGTTCTATGTCGCTTGGTCAAGGACAAAGGTGAAGTTAAGCGTCAGGTGGTAGTTCCTCAGGAGTTACGTAACGTTGTGCTTCATACTGCGCATGACAGCATTTTTTCTGGTCATTGTGGGATCAGACGTACTCTACAGCGAGTTCTTGCATCGTTCTTTTGGCCAGGAGTGTCTCAGTCAGTCAAGGAGTATTGTCGTTCATGTGATACTTGTCAGAAGACTGTGTCTCGTAACCGCGTCCCTTGTGCGCCGTTGCACAAGATGCCGTTGGTTTCAGTACCTTTTGAGAAGGTAGCGATGGATTTGGTTGGTCCTTTGGAGGTGTCTTCTTCTGGCTTTCGGTACGTTCTGACGTTGGTGGATACAGCTACTCGGTTTCCGGAGGCTGTCCCACTCAAACGTATTGATACAGTCACTGTGGCGGAGGCTCTTCTTTCTATTTTTTCAAGGTATGGTTTGCCTTCCGAAATTCTTACTGATTGTGGTACTCAGTTTGTTTCGGACCTGATGAAGGAAGTGTACCGTCTGTTGTCTATTTCTTCTGTTACCACTACTCCATACCACCCTCAGTCTAACGGGATGGTGGAAAGGTTTAATGGCACCTTGAAGTCCATGCTGAAGAAGGTTTGTCGTGACTGTCCCAAGCAGTGGGATCGGTACATTCCGGCTGTTCTGTTTGCATATCGGGAGTTGCCGAATATGACTTTAGGGTTTTCTCCTTTTGAGTTACTTTTCGGTCATTCACCCCGTGGTCCTATCGCTTTGTTAGCTGATAAGTGGACTGGCACACAGATGACTGACGATGACAAAAACGTTTACCAATATGTACATGACTTGCACAATCGGATACTGGACAGTTGTGCTCAGGCACAACAGACCCGCTGACAGTCAGACCGACAAGTATAAGGTGTACGCAGACAGAAAGAGCTCTCCTCGTTCATTGAAAGTGGGTGATCAAGTTCTTGTTTTGCTCTCTGATGAACAGAATAAGTTGAAGATTTCCTGGAAAGGTCCTTTCTTGTGAAGGAAAAAAGTTCACCTGTCAACTATCGTATTGACATGCATGGAAAGTCCAAGGTTTTCCACATCAATATGTTGAAAGAGTATGTGGTTCGGACGAATGTTGCTGTCAATTTCGATGTTGCTCTTTGTGTTCCTCAGGGATTAGACTCTGCGTCTGCATTGTCTAATGAGTTACCTGTGGATTGTGTTGTTTCCACTGGTGTTTCGGATGCAGAGTGTTCACATTCCCCTGTTTCCCCCGTCGGGTGTACAGGATGTACATTGTTCCTCTGTAGGAGTTGTACAGGATGTACATTGTTCCTCTGTAGGAGTTGTACAGGATGTGAGTGACGATGACGTTTCATTACCTACCTTGTCTGTTCAAGGCGAGACATTTCGTGATGTAAAGGTTGCTCCTGAGTTGAGATCATTCAGAGAGAGGTTCAGGTTATGTTGGATCTTGGAGTGATTGAACCGTC
>JADBJO010029481.1:0-7500 GCA_016801955.1 Conus betulinus
AGCGTCATCATCCTCATCATCATCATCCCCCCTGTCCCCAAACACGGACATGTCTCATCACAACCATCATTGCCAATCGTCAGTCCACACCGGTCCCACCATGTGCGCCCATCATCATCCATCATCATCATCGTCCCGCATCATCACTGGGTGGTCACCATAAGACAACACAGTTCCAACTCATAGGACACAACATTCGGGGCAGATGTTTTCTATGGCATTTGTTGTTGTCCCAGTTTCCGTTTCTGTTTTTACAGTGTACCAACGTACTACCACGTTAACCTAACAGGCTTATACTCTTCCAGTTGTTTACGCAAATCGCTGTCCGCCCATGATGGGTCGTTCACATATAAAAAAAACAAAAAAAAAAAAAAAAAAACCTATAATTATCAACAAATTCCGTTGGTTCACACAACAACACCCACACACCCACACACAGCACACACCACCACACACACATAGGTATAATCCTAACGTCTCGCTGTAAACCCGAGGAATGTGTGTACATGCCGCAGTCAGCCCTTTGGCTGCGTCCCACCACAGGCCGCCCCAGTTTCGGAAACCAGCGGAGCACGGCCATATTAATCAGTTTAAGGCTGTTCCCCATGAGGCACGAGCCCAGATAACGTATCCCTATGCGTGTGTCAATCGGACTTTCTTTAGAACCGCCCAGTGTGGGCGTGTGTTCAAACCCGTCACGGATTGACACTCTAACGCACCCCCGCCCGCCCCTCTCCGTCATCAACCCCCCTTTCTCCATATTCCACCCATGCCATCCGTCGCTTCATCCCCCCCCCCCCCCCCCGTTCCCAACTCTCCCTGTCTTCCATCCTCTTTCCTGCATTCCTCGCACAGAGCACACCCTCAAACCGATCGCACCAAAAGAATCTGGACACCGGACATTCGCTGCATCAGCCACCCCACACACTACCCACCCCCACACACACACACCACACCACAGGCATGTACTCACTCAACGCAGCATGCTTGTGTTAAATGCCATGTTAAACGGCACAATGCCGCAGACTCACAGTAATAAGACCACCGCGATACATCCATTCGGAACACAGCGTTACCGGCGCCTCTTCTCTCTCTCTCGCTCCTCTGTCTCTCTACTCTATCTCTCTCATCTCTCATCTCTATTGTGTAAAACTTTACCGGCATGTGTGATGTTGTGGTGTGGGGGTATTAGTCTGATCGGGTGTTCACGCCGTTTCCACCAGAAAATTGCGGACTGCACGCTAGCAGAGGCATGACGAGCAAAGGAAAGTAACCACAAAGGAACACACCCAGCCTCACACCACACACACAACACACAACACACACACACACACTTGCGCTACGCACGACCCACATTAGAGAAAGTACACCACGCACCCACATAATAAAGAGACAAAGGAGACATGGATAGAGATATAGAGAGTTAGAGATACTGAGAGAGAGAAGGAGGTGGATATGTATTATTGTCGGTAGAAACAGACACAAAGGTGGAGGTGGGGAGAAAAGAAGTGCTGTTTTTAAGTTAACGGGAAGGATTGTCGGCGAGTCCTCACTGACTGTATATGTCTATTCCGCGGCCGGTGTGGTCGGTCAGCACCGGGGTGTTCACAGGCTAAAAACCCGTAGGGTACCTAAGCACACACAGCACAGGCCAAACCCGTGGGTGCAAGGCCTCTCACAGCCACAGACATCCACCGTGGGTACCTAAGTCACACTGCATCTTGTGTTGCTGGTACAAGCCGACAAAGGTGGTCCAACAGTGCGAATGACCGAACTATGAAAATGGAATACTTGTATTAAGCAGAATGACCTGCGCTGTAATCTTATCCACGTGATTTTGTTGCTTGCGGACACATGCACGACTGCACGCGCGCACACACACACCAAGCGCGCATGCGCACGCACACACACCCACGACACCGCGCGCGCGCGCGCGCGCACACACACACACACACACACCGGCGCCGCGCGCGCACACAACACACACACAACACACACACACACGCGCGCGCGCCGCACTACACAGCACACCACACACACACACACACCACACACACACAGCAATGGTGATGGTCAAAACAAGCGGACGCTGAATGTGTTCAGGTAGCTGTGTGAGGCATTTTACTTCAGTGCGAAATAATCTTTTGACAGGTGGTACACAAATTCGCTTTGTTTTGCATCTTATAATACTAATCCTGTTGACGCACACACAACACACGCTCCATTCTGAAACGTGGCGCAGAAGTGCTAGCCCAGCCCCCCCCCCCCCCCCCCCCCATCCCACCACCACTTCTCCGCCCACCCCCACCACCCTCCATCATTTCACTGTACGGTTTGGGAGTCGTCAACAGACATTACTGTCAGCCAGTAACCATTCTCTACTGTCCTACCAAACACCAGCCACCTCAAATCTTCCAAACACATCCTCCAGCCCCCACCTTAAGGTATTCTGAATCTTGCTTAGGGGAACGGACACGGCGCACCACTGAGTGCTCCCATTGTCCGTGGATGAACGCATAGGTGTTGTTGAGAGCAAGCCGAAAAACTCTTCTTCTCATTCTTTCTTGGAGTTGGCACAAGTTTCGGCAAAACCGTTGCGCCAAAGGCGCAGAAATGAAGGCCGACGAAAAAAAAAACAAACAAAAAACAAAAAAAAAAACAACAAAAAACTTTCAGATCCCGCTTTCTCACTGGCTTTCAGAATCCACACATGGCTGGCGGAAGCTGAACGCGCGTCTTCTACAGCTATGGCGATTCATGATATATAATAGTTCACCACCACCACCACCCCCCCCCCCCCCCCCCCCCCCCCAATCTAAAGCAGCCGTCAGTGATTTTGGCTTGGTTTTGGCGGCATTCGCGGAAGTGTTTTCACCGGGAAAAAACTGTGTTACTGTCACTCGGGTGTACAAATTCAGAACGAGCGGAAAATAATACGGTAAAACGCCAGGGTTAGCGCCTCTCAGGTGGTGTCGCGAAGCCTCTGACTTTGTAGTATGTCAGATGGTCAAGTCAAAGTCTGTGGCTCAAACATTCCGAGACCTACAATGAATTAACTCGTTACATTTTTGCAAGTCACTGTGAGTATGGGAAATCGCGATTTTGTTCACAGCAAAATGGCCTTTTTTTGGGATCGGTCTGAAGTGTTTTACAGGACTCGACCGTCGTACCAACAGGATCAACAGCAAGATTCAACCAAGATATAGGAGTGAATCAAGCTAGCATGTTTCACTTTGAGGTCAAAACTGAGGTTCTACTGTTCAAAACATGATCAAATCCACGGTGCGGAAATATTCCCAGCGCCCCATCCCTCCCCTCCCCTCTTTCCCACGCGTATTCCCTCCCCCTTAGGAGTGAGAAAGGATGCCTTTTGTCACCCCACATGACATGCGGGCATCGAAACTGAACTAAATGGGGTCCAAAAATGAAAAGGTCGGGGACACTTCCCCCAACACTGCCTGTTGTGCAACCACTATCATCTGCTGGACGGTGACTGTGCTGGGTAAGGCATGGTAAAGGTATGTGTTGCTTTATAGCCCAGCTGACCGCAAAGGGCCATATCAGGGCTGTCACCCCGTATGTCGTTAAAATCAACTCGCATGTCATTAGTGAAGGAGGTAAAAAAAAACTCGTTCACACAACCCTTTAAAGCACACCTCCAAAAAAAAAAACACCCAGGAAATTGTGTTAAGAATCTTTTTCTCAGTAACCACTTAGATCACATGAAAATGTTCATCTCTTCAGAAAGTCTCCAAAGATCACATCAGGTTGGCCATTCTGCTGAACAAGTGTTTTTCATGGAGTCTGATGTGAAGTGTGTTTATGTCTCACATCATGCAAGTCCCAACACCCTAAGAAGAATATTTGTTTCACTGTGAGTGTGTGTACATGACGTGGAATGCACCACGGAGCTTAATCTTCACACGTAGAAAATAATAAGATGGGTGTAACAAAACGAGTGGCCTGTGTGCAAACGGGCACAAAAACTGTTCCTTCTATATACGTGCCGCATCGGGAACACTGGTCAAAACTTCTTTGGACGGTTTTTAAATAGTTTGCTTTCCGTCTGCGAGTTCCATTCCTCTTGCCAGAGGTTTCTTTGACGTAAGCCTGGGTTTGGGGTTGTCAGATCCAGTGTGCGGGACAGACAATCTGCTCAACTCTTTCACTCTGGCACTCTTGGCAAGTTCATCAACCATTTCGTGCCTTCGAATGCCAACATGGCTGGAACCCAAGCAAAAAACTATGTTCTGTCCATCTGCTTTTAAAGAAGTGTACAGTTCGAATCATTTCAGCAGTTAACGGTGCTTGAGGTTACGGCCGGCAATGGCCTCCAGTACAGAAAGGGTGTCGCGACAAAAATGAGGAAATCTTGACGTGCTGGATTTAGAAACCATATCATGAGCCAGGACGATGGCTGCCCGCTCAGCAGTGTAGATTGAGCTGTCAGTGGGAATTGTGTTTAGAACATCTCTGAGAAGGACCTGTTGCACAATACATAGCACGGCAAACACCCCCCCCCCCCCACCCCCCCCCCTCCCCCCCCCCCACCAGGTTCGGAACCGTCGGTGAAAATCAGTAGGGCATATCTGGCCGGAGGCTTCCCACAAACATGATACTACTAGCCAAAACGTTTAACGAATAACGACGAGAGAGAGAGATAGAGGAGAGAGAGAGAGAGAGGAGAGAGAGAGAGAGACACAGACAGACAGACGACAGACAGAGGACAGAGACAGAGAGAGAGAGAGAGAGAGAAAAAAAAGGAGAAGGAGAAGAGAGAGAGAGAGAGAGAGAGAAGAGGTTAATACCACAGGTCATACAGAGAGAGAGAGAGAGAGAGGAGAGAGAGGAGAGGGAGAGAGAGAAGTTTAATGAATACCACAGGTCATACAGAGAGAGAGAGAGAGAGAGAGAGAGAGGAGAGAGAGAGGAGGGGGTGAACTTAAGATGATCTGGTAGCACACACGATTAGCAGGCGACAGACTGTGGCGAGGGTGGAGGTGGAGGTACGGACCAGCCCGGTCACTGGACGCGGAAGTGACGCGGCAGGCCGACTCAGAACTGACCACGCCCGGCAGAATGGGGAGTCTTGACCGCCGCATGTATCGCGCGACAGGTAGTATACTATGTCGAAGTATGTGATGCCATTTGCTCATCACTCTTTCCACAAACAACATCGCTGTGCCAACTGTCCGGCGGATTGGAATCCCGAACGCACAACATTTCACGTTATGTCATCACTGCAGTGTAAGAGAGGTCTCTTGCGCCCCCCCCCCCCCCCTTCCTACCCTTCCCTTTCCTTTTCATTATCCTATCTCTTCCCCACCCTCTCACGTTCCCTTGATGGGTCTTCCGACTGTCTGCCAACACACAACACACACACACACACACACCCCTCCCATGGGCACTAACTTACAACCTGAATTAACAGACTGCTGGACCAGTCCTGGTCCAAGACATTATCTAATATAACGAACAGAAATCCCTGTCAGCCAGGTTTCAAACACGTTTACTTTGACACACACGCGCGCGCACACACTCACACATTTTAAATTAATATAAACGAAGCCAATATGCAAACAAAGCCATTATGCTGCAACTCGAGTGTGACACCTTTTCGCCGAGGTGTAAGTACCAAGTACCTGACCAGATGATCTAGTCGGTTAAAAGCCCCGATTCCGTCGTAAAAACAAACAAAACAAACAAAAAATTTAAAACTCTGCACTTTTTTCTGTCATCCCTGGCAAATAAGTCCATGGTAATTTGCAATACGTATGGGTCCACTGGACTGTCGTTGGGGACTGTATGTTTTGTTCCTCATATTCTTTGATATTGAAACAAAAAGAAACAAAACAAAAACTGGAACGGGGGGGGGGGGGGGGGGGGGGGGGGGATCATAGAGAAAAGGAATCCATCTACAAACTTACTAGATACTGCCAATAAACAGTGCAGTGCGCACACACGCAGGCAAGCAAGCGCGCTCGCACACACACACGCAGGCATGAGCGCGCGCTCGCACGCACGCGCACACACACACACACACACACACGCGCGCGCGCGCGCGCACGCGCACGTACGGACGTAAGATCAAGCACTTTTAAATCACATGTAGACTTTGAATAACAATTATTCTTTTTCCAAGCTTCACTAAGAGAGAGAGAGAGAGAGAGAGAGAGAGAGACACACACACACACACACACACACACACACACACACACACAGGAGAGACAGACAGTGAGAGAGACACACACACAGAGAATGACCGCATCCTTCTCTTTTTACCTTCGCGAACTGCTGTCCTGATGACGAAAGAACACGTCGACGTCGCACCTGGGAGCGCACGTGCTGTTGCCCTCGATCTTCTCCACGTGCACGAAGCGGGGTGGACACAGATCCACCTCGCCCTTGGAGGTCTCCTTGTCTTTGTTAACGGGCGCTGTCGATGTGCGACTCCTGCACAAGTATGCATACACGTTGACAAGTCACCGCTCATCAGCCTCTGTGTGTGTGTGTGTGTGTGTGTGTGTGTGTGTGTGTGTGTGTGTGGTGTGTGTGGAGAGAAAGAGAGAGAGAGAGAGAGCGAGAGAGAGAGAGAGAGAGAGAGAGAGAGAGAGTGCAAAGTTTGTGAGTGTGCTAAATAAAAATCTAATCGCACACACACACACACACACACACACACACACATATATATACATAGATAGATATAGATAGAGATAGATGAGAGAGAGAGAGAGAGAGAGAGATAGAAGGGAGGCAGACAGGCAGACAGAGACAAGACAGAGAGACAGAGACAGAGAGAGAGAGAGAGAGAGAGAGGGGGGGGGGGGTAAGTAGTTGCAACGTACACAACGTACGGGATGACTTTCCTGTAATCTTCAAACGAAACCTCCGACACACCCCCCCCCCCCCGACCCCCATCTTCCCTCCTTCACTCTTCCTTCGCGGGCTCATCCAAGTGCATTCGTATTTCTCTCTCTCTCTCTCTCACTTACTTAGTCTTCACACGCATGCGCGAGGGTCCGGGTGCGCGATGCGCACGCGCTCGCTCATGCGCGTTATGTCTTGCTTTTCTGCAAGATGATAACAATGTCTTAATTTTCTTTTTTCCTTTCAAGGAAGCAGAGAAGAATCATGCAACCAAAGAAACGTGGCAAAAGAGAGGACGGGCGAGACAAGCGCGGCCTTATACTAAAAAAAAAAAAAAAAAAAAAAAAAAAAAAAAAAATCTACCAAGGTTACCCTGACCTCGCAGTTCCTTATTTCTAGCTGAAAAAAAAAAAAAAAAAAAAAAAAAAACTGCGTGCGTGTCTCCAAAGTGCTCGTCAAATTATTGTCATTGCCAGCGTTTCAGCGTGCTGCACAGGCAACTTCCAACAAGAAGCAGTCGCCGGCCTGAGCAAAAAAAAAAAAAAAAATCACAGGTCGCACTCCATAATTAGGAAGCAAGATGAGGGGGAAAACCGATCCGGGCATTATTGTTGCGTGCGTGCGACTGACTGC
>JADBJO010029481.1:12500-15000 GCA_016801955.1 Conus betulinus
AGGCAAGACAGAGAATATCTCTCTCTCTCTCTCTCTCTCTCTCTCTCTCTCTCTCTCTCTCTCTCTCTCTCTCCACGAAAGACCATCACGGAGGAAGGAATCCACCTTTTATCATGGCCTTGATCACAGCTCTACGAGGGCTGTAAGTAATGACAGCTAGGCTGTCGTATGGCCAGGTGGGGATGAGGCTATAACATACAGGCAGCCCTTTAGGGGGAAGTCAGTCTGTCCCCTCGCCAACTGGACTCTCTCTCTCTCTCTCTCTCTCTCTCTCTCTCTCTCTCTCCCCTTCCCCTCCACGAAAGACCATCACGGAGGAAGGAATCCACCTTTTATCATGGCCTTGATCGCAGCTCCACTATGGCTGTATGTAATGACAGCTAGGCTGTCGTATGGCCAGGTGGGGATGAGGCTATAAACATACAGGCAGCCCTTAGGGGGAAGTCAGTCTGTCCCCTCGCCAACTGGACCTCTCTCTCTCTCCTCTCTCTCTCTCTCTCTCTCTCTCTCTCTCTCTCTGTCTCACACACACCACACACACACACACACACACACACACACACATAAACATAGGAAAGAATTCATACAGAGGCCATCCTGACCAGACACACACTGACAGAACTGTTCTTCAGAGAATAAAAACAGGACAAGGAAAAAAAAAAGAGTGGGGAAAGGGGGAGGACTAGACGACCCTGGAATTAGCAGTGGAGAAGGAAGGAGAAAGGGGGGTGAGCGGAAGGCGGGGGAAGAGATTAGACTGAGAGAGAGAGAGAGAGAGAGAGAGAGAGAGAGAGAAGAGAGAGAGAGATGCTCTAAAAATCATGTGTATACATACGCAAACATAATGTAATGTATAATTCACGAACAGCAGGAGGTAAAAGGGGGTGACATTTGGGGCAGTGACGGCGAGTCACAGGTACGTATGCTTGTTGAAAAATAGCTTACTTAAGAAGCGATTAAAGAAGTAATGAATGAATCAAAAAAAAAAACTGACAAACTATCAGGCGGTCTTAGAATCTCCGTGAATTAACTGACCCGTCGTGTTCAAACGCTTCGGTCGCTAAATCGTGTAGTCCACCGATCTGCCAGCTAACCAGCAGTCTATCTGCCAGCCTCAGTTTGGTCCAGCTCCCTTCCAACACGAAACAAGAGTTTGGAATTAAAAAAAAAAAAGCTGCTGATTTCTGGATTCAAGTAGAGAGAGAATACCTTTGCATGTGCCTGTGCACGACCTCGCCTGAACTTAATTTTGTCGCTTCAAATTCTGTAAAAAAAAAAAAAAAATTACACAGAAGAAAGGTTTTGCCTCCATTAGGTCTTTGTCCATACTTGTTTAAAGGAGTCTTGCTCGTCGTCCCTTCCCATATTCAGAAAGTGAAACAAAGCTTTTTCAAATACTGTAAACCGAGAAAATCACACACACACACACACACACACACACACACACACACACACACACACACACACACATATACACACACACACACACACTCTCTCTCTCTCTCTCTGGAGGAAGGAATCCACCTTTTATCATGGCCTTGATCGCAGCTCCACTATGGCTGTATGTAATGACTGCTAGGCTGTCGTATGGCCAGGTGGGGGATGAGGCTATAACATACAGGCAGCCCTTAGGGGGAAGTCAGTCTGTCCCCTCGCCAACTGGACCTCTCTCTCTCTCTGTCTCTGTCTGTCTGTCTGTCTCTGTCTGTCTGTCTCTCTCTCTCTCTCTCTCTCTCTCTCTCTGCCTCTCTCTCTCTCTCTCCCCCCCCCCCCCCCTACACACACACGTAAAACAGGAGTTCATACAGAGGCCATCCAGACACACACTGAAAGAACTGTTCAGTGGAGAATATAAAAGCAGAATGAGCAAAAAAAAAAAAAAAAAAAAAAAGGGAAGGGGGTAAGGACTAGACGACCAAGGAATCAGCAGTGGAGAGGAGGAGGGAGAAAGGGGGGTGAGGGGAGGGGGGGAGGGGGGGGGGGGGGGGGAGAGAGAAGAGAGAGAGAGAGAGAGAGAGAGAGAGAGAGAGAGAGAGAGAGAGAGAGAGGGTCTAAAAATCACATATATACGTACGTAAAGAGAATATATATTATAATGTATGATTCACAACCGGCAGGAAATAAAATGGGGGTGAGGGGGTGACATTTGGGGCAGGATTGGCGGGTTGCACCTTAGTATGACTGTTGAGGAAAGAAAAGTTTACTTAAGTGCCGATTAAATAAGTGACCAACCAATCAATTCAAAAACTGGCAAACTACCAGCCGGTATTATAACTTCGGTGAATCAATCAACCGTTCTTCTTCTTCTTTCTTCTTCTTCTTCGGCGTACGCAGGCTGATACGCCTGCGGACACTCCCTGTATAGACAGGTAAGTATTAATCCCATCTGCCCAACAAAGGGAGTGGAGTTTTTGTGTGTATGACCGTTTTTTTTTATCCCGCCATTAAGGCAGCCATACTCCATCTTCGGGAAGGTGCATGCTATGTGTAACGTGTCATC
>JADBJO010029482.1:10000-19003 GCA_016801955.1 Conus betulinus
ATAAAGGGCTCCCATGTCCTACAGGGTTGGATGGCGGCTATATTTGTGAATAGCATGCATTTGATGTCCGGTCGATCGCAGGAGGGGAAATTGAGGGTGGCTGTGGTGGTGGGGGGTGGGGGGTGGGGGTGGGGGCGTGCGTGCATGCGCGCGCGCGCGTGTGTGTGTCTGTTTGTGGAGTGGGCGATCAAAAGTGGATTTCAAGAGAGACAAAGAGAGAAGAAGATGAAGGCAGAAATATAGGTGTATATATATATATATATATATATATATATATATATATATGTATGTATGTATATATATATAGAGAGAGAGAGAGAGAGAGAGAGGTGTGTGCGTGTGTGTGTGTGTGTGTGTGTGTGTGTGTGTGTGTGTGTGTGTGTGTGTACATAAGAATATGACTGTACAAGTACATACACATGCATAGGCCTAAGTGTGGGTATGTAAGTGTGCATGCTCAGATTTTTTTTTACATATATAAGCCAACATTAGCTTACATGGGTAAGTTAATAAAGTGGCTTGCTGTTATGTGAGGATGCACATACAAAAGTCGAAGGTGAGGGGGGTGGGTGGGGGGGAGGGGGGGTGATGGGTGGCGATTATGCAGTAATCTTTTCCTGATTCGCATATATCCAAATTTGAGAGATCCCAATCTGTTCCTTTGCGGCCTACGTACTCAATAACACATCAGCAACACTTTATCCAAAACAAGCAAACAAACAAAAACAAGAACAGAAAACATATCACTAAGGAAACAGTAACATGATTTTCCCAACAGACGTAGCAAAGCACACCAGCGCTGTTTTAGAGTGCTCTGTATCCAGGCATTGGTCTCTGTGTAAATTTGACA
This sequence comes from Conus betulinus, assembly GCA_016801955.1. Taxonomy (NCBI): domain Eukaryota; kingdom Metazoa; phylum Mollusca; class Gastropoda; order Neogastropoda; family Conidae; genus Conus; species Conus betulinus. The sequence goes on from JADBJO010029482.1 coordinate 10,851, forward strand.
GTGTGAAACTAGGGTCGTGTACATTGCCACTCTTCACCATGCCCTGCCAGCTCGTGGTCTGGGCAACTGCGTTTACATTTGCTTTTCCTACGCCGTGCCAAACCGTGCCGCGCCCTGACTCTGCTTCTGAGGTGAGCCAAAGGTGTAGGTCAATCCTGGCCAAAATCCATTCTCCAGTGTCAGCGGTTGTTTAAAAGAAAAGATGGCAGGAAGAACAGCTGCGAGTTTCTGGAAAACAGGAGAGCAGAACTAGTTCTTATTCAAACAAGTACAAGCGAAAGAGGCCAAGGGGGTGAAACTAGGCCACTGCACAGAAATATTTTGATATTTGCTCTCATTAGAAATGAGCATGGCATAGAAGAAAAAAAAAAGTACAAGACAATGCCGTGGAAAAACATAAAGTGAAAAAAAAAAGAAATTGAAGCAGCATTCTGGAAGGCGAAGAGCAACAGAAAGAGCTAGAATGGAGGATGTTAGTGCTCCTTTTTACATGGAGATTTACATGGACGAGGTCAGGCCTGCGGTCGCTCGCCTGGCTCCAGGTATTGCCGTGGAAACGTAAAGCAGAAAGCACACCATGCTATACCACACAGGTTCCGGGCTAGGTGGAAAGGCGACCACTATACCACACGGTCAGCCCATGAGCGACAGGCAGACCAAGAGCCAGTCTGACCAACAGGACGTGGTCAATGCCTTGAATGCGCAATACGGAGTCCAACCAGCAAAAGGAGAACATTCTGATCCTGTTGCATCTGCATCTATGGCAGTAGGTATGCTGACAGGCAAAGTTCAAATCACTATGAAAATAGAGCTGCCAGCCGATGGTTGGCTGCCCTAGAGTTGAGGGCTCCTGTCTGAAACCCCACCCACCGGAGGTTTCCGCGTACAGCGCGTTGCCAAAAGCTCGTTCTGGCGTCTGTCATTGTTAAACCCTGTCAAAAGAGAGGTTAACTCACGCTCTGCCGATCACATAAATCATTTTGTTCCCCTTTATTCAATACCACAAGACGATCACATTACGGGAATGGATCTTAAAATGTAGTGCTGTTAATATAGGCGAACAAATTCTACGGATGAAATCCAAAATGTTCATGCAGACACAGAAAATAAATCAGACTATGTCGCCACCGTTTTCTAATTCTCTGCCAACGGCTCCAAGGGCCACAACAGAATGCGTTGAGCACGTGCCGTTGCCTAGACAGAGAGCCAATTTAGCCTCAGAACGCTTGGCCTGGGCGACCCAAGGTCGATGACTTCCCTTAGAATGGCTGCTGCTTTTTGCCGCCTGTTGCATAATGCAGCCGACTAATTGGTTTTAAACTCCGGACCCTCTCACATAGAAGACAGACCAATACGGAGGCGACTGCGATCCTCTTATGTCTCGTATGTCCCCGCCACCTCTACCCTTCCCCCCACCCTCCTTTCCTTCCAGCGTTGGACCGGGAATAACGGGAGTGAGTGAAGTGACACAGGTCCATTATGTCTTCATTTACCATTGGTAAGACAGTTACGTTTTTCCTGACCAACAGTTTTTGACCTCCTACACAGAAAGAAAACACGACAAAACGAACACGTATCTGAGGTTCCGTCTAAAGGGGAGTAACTGTGGAAGGAGAAACGCTGCAGGTCCAGGTCGGTCTGCTTCTGATTCCAGTCATTGCATCCTTCAATGGTCTGCAGTCAGCGGCCGTGATGAGAAGTCCTGGACTCACAGTATAAGGACCTGGCTGCCCTCATTTTCTCCAGCCTACAACAAGCCGTTACTGGCATTTCAACAGCCACCACCACCACCCTCCTTTCATCACTACCCTCCTCTCTCACCACCACCCTCCTCTCACCACCACCCTCTCTCTCACCACCACCACCCTCCTCTCACCACCACCCTCCTCTCACCACCACCACCACCCTCCTCCTCTCACCACCACCACCACCTCCTCTCACCACCACCACCACCCTCCTCTCACCACCACCACCCTCCTCTCACCACCACCCTCCTCTCACCACCACCACCCTCCTCTCACCACCACCCTCCTCTCACCACCACCACCCTCCTCTCACCCACCACCACCACCACCCTCCTCTCACCACCACCACCACCCTCCTCTCACCACCACCACCACCACCACCCTCCTCCTCTCACCACCACCACCCTCCTCTCACCACCACCACCACCCTCCTCTCACCACCACCACCCTCTCACCACCACCACCCTCCTCTCACCACCACCACCACCCTCCTCTCCTCTCACCACCACCACCCTCCTCTCACCACCACCACCACCCTCCTCTCCTCTCACCACCACCACCACCCTCCTCTCACCACCACCCACCACCCTCCTCTCACCACCACCACCACCCTCCTCTCCTCTCCTCTCACCACCACCCTCCTCTCATAGCTCTTCTGCACCTCGTGGTCTTGTCCCACTCTGCCCACGACCCACCCCCCTTCTCTCCCTCCCTCCCTCCTCGCCTCATCTCCTCTTCCCACAACCCTTCCCATCCCTCCCTTCACCCACCCACCCCCCCCCCCCACCCCCACCCCCACCCCCCCACCCCCAAACACATACCGTCGTCTCACCTCCTCCCCCCCCCCCCCCCCCCCACCAATCAATCATCATCAGCGATGTTCGAGTCGCTTCGTCGTGAGCCGTTTACGAATAATTACAAGTCTGAACGAGGAATTTTACCATGGCTTGGGCTCTGTCGAAGGGCCATAAACACCCCCAGCGGGGACTGCTCACCTTTTGACTCGGCTTGGGGCACACAAACAGCGCATTCTACATCCCTCACTCCTCCCTTCCCCCCCCCCCACCCCACCCCCACCCCCCTCCTGTCCACCGTTCTGCTTTCTTCGCGGCGTCTGAGACGGGATTAATTTAAAGAGGGACCGGGGCGACAGCAAACACTCGCCATAGGGGGCTCTTTGTGACCAGGGAACACAGACCGGACCCGCCGGACGCAGTCATGCAGAGAAAGAAGGGGCAGAGAATTGGAGGATGGTGGTATGAGAAGGGAAGGTACTCGAAGGAACGATTGAGAGGCGAGGGCGGGGGGGGGGGGGGAGGGGGGCGAGCGTTAGGGGGTGGGATGGGGGTGGGGTAGGGGGAGGGGGGAGGTGGGCTGGGGCGGGTGACATTGGTAGCTCTAGTCATCATCTGCCCTGGTGCTTTGATTGGGGTCATCAAGGCAACGTAGGTCACTGGACTCGGTCAGAGGGAAAGAACGACGTCGAACCGTTCTGTCTTCTTTCCTTCCTTCCTTCCTTCCTTCTTAGCATGGGGATTACAGAACTGTTAGGATCTCCATGTTAGACAAATGATTTGATACAGAGTTAAGATCTGTCTACTGTTCGGAACCAGTTGAACCACACACACACACACACACACACACACACACACACACACACACACACACACACACACACACACACACGTGCCCGCGTGCATGCACGCATGCTCGCACGCGCACACACTCGAGAGATACATTTGAAATTTGTTATATCTCAAACACACACCAATTCATCTTCTAACCCTGTTTTGGTTGCTCATGTGTGTGTGTGTGTGTGTGTGTGTGTGTGCCCTGTGTGTGTGTGTGTCCTGTGTGTGCTTAGTGTACTTTGTGTGTGTGGGGGGGGGGGGGGGGGGGGGCGCCGCACGCGCGCGCGCGTGTGTGTCTTATGTGATGTAATATGATTGTGTTGCGTGTATTTGGTGTACGTTGTACGTGTACGTTGCGTGTGTGTGTGTGTGTGTGTGTGTGTGTGTGTGTGTGTGTGTGTGTGTGTGATTTATTTATTTATTTATTTTTGTTTGCGCGTGTGTGTGTGTGTTTGTGTGTGTGTGTGTGTGTGTGTGTGTGTGTGTGTGTGTGTGTGTGTGTGAGTGTGTGTGTGTGTGTGTGTGTGTGTGTGTGTGTGTGTGTGTGCGCGCGTGCGTGCGTGAGTGCGTGAGTGTGCATGTGCACGCTTGTGCGTATATGTGTGTGTTCATGCCTCTGTGTGTGTGTGTGTGTGTGTGTGTGTGTGTGTGTGTGTGTGTGTGTACGTGCGTGCGTGCGTATGTTCTTGCGTGCATGCATGTGTGTGTGCGCATGCGTGCTTATATGTGTGTGTGCCTACGTGGGTATGTGTGCGTGTGTGCGTGAGTGTGTGTGTGTGCGCGCGCGCGCGCGCGTGGGTGTGTGTGTGCGCGCGCGCGCGCGCGCGCATGCCTGTGCCTGTTCTCTTTGTCTGGCTGTCTGCCTGTCTGGCTGTCTGTCTGGCATTCACACTGGAAGATGAAAAAGACGGGAGCATGATGTGGAGTTTTTGATGGAGATGTTAGTGTTCTTCCACACAGGTTGTGGTCTGATGTCCATGTGTCTGTGGAAAGCGTTTCGCTACCACCGTGGCATGAAGATCCAGAGAACAAAGATGGGATGTGTGAAGACTCATCAGTGTGCATAAATAGCAGAGACCCGAGCCTGGTTACACAACCAAACAGAACTGGAGGAAGGTGGTGACCAGGTGGTGACCTGGAGGAATGTGGTGACCTGGAAGAAGGTGGTAAGCTGAAGGAAGGTGTTGTACTGGCGGTGACCTGGAGGAATGTGGTGACCTGGAAGGTGGTAAGCTGAAGAAAGGTGTTGTACTGGTGGTGACCTGGAGGACGGCGGTGACCTGGAGGACGGTGGTGACCTGGAGGACGGTGGTGACCTGGAGGAAGGTGGTGACCTGGAAGAAGGTGAAGGAAGGTGGTGACCTGGTGGGACCTGGAGGAAGGTGGTGACCTGGTGGGACCTGGAGGAAGGTGGTGACCTGGAGGAAGGTGGTGACCTGGAGAAGGTGGTGACCTGGTGGTGACCTGGAAGAAGGTGAAGGAAGGTGGTGACCTGGAGGAAGGTGGTGACCTGGTCTTACGTGTGTCACCCCAGTGACTATACGACGGGGCCGAGGGAGAAGGAAAACAACACCAGGATTTCTTTTCGACTCTGACACACGACTGAGAACTCGTACCCTTGATCGCGGAAGTGGTTAAGTGTTGACTAACTCATAAGACATCATTGCTGCCTCACGGTCTCTCGCCCAACCCTCAACCGCCCCCTCCCCCCCTCCCTCCCCCCCCCCCCCCCCCCCCCCGCCCTCTCTCTCTCTCTTTCTCTCTCTCTCTCTCTCTCTGAGCACCAGCCAGTGGTTAACCTGCCGTGTGGCTGCATGATTAAGTCCATTGAGCGCCACTGTATATCACGCCTGGCGAGGCGGAATTAGACAGCTGCGGGCAAAAGCACTGCCGCTGGGCCTCAACAGAGTGGATTGTATCGGAGTTGAAAGGCACTGATTGATCGCCCTTTGTTGGGCGTATTAGGGTGACCTTGGCTAGTAAGCTCCCTTTGTGTGTGTGTGTGTGTGTGTGTGTGTGTGTGTGTGTGTTCACGTGGTGATGTGACGAATACACTATCCAGCGGTTTGATTGTTTGTTTGTTTTTCTTTTCCTTTTTATTTTTATTTTTTATTTTTTTGATTAACCAGACAGATGATTTCTCTGGTCCGATGCGTCTTGTAAGCCTATTTTGACAAAGTCATTTTGGGTTGATCATTGTAATTGTGGTGTCGCCTCGCTCGGAGTAGTATGAACAGAGATCTTGTACGGTGTAAGCCACAATACATGTACATGCCTGGATGTAAAAAAAAAAAAAAAAAAGGTAGTAAAACGGGTTATCTTTGTACTCGTGATGACATGAAAAGCTTCTGCTCACCTTATGTTGAAGGTTGAACTTGATGTCATTTTCTGCGCTGATCATAGGCGTGATGTCGGCTGGATGGCTTTCAGCTCTCTTCAAGGTATACATCACAGACCCACATCACCGAGGTTTTCCTGTGACACCAGCAGTTTCAGCAGGAGGATTCCCCGGGGAAAGTTGCCAGCAGGTCTTCAGAGAAGCCCCTTCAGGCTGGTTGGGAGTCTCAAGACGTTGCCTTTTTGAGACGGATATTGGAAAATTTTTAAGTTTTATAAAATTCTGTGTCGTTCCGCCTTGACCAGATCCAGTTACAGCTCTTCTCAGCTGCCTCTGCCATGGCCCTTAGGGTTTTTTTTAGCCCTTTTCTTGACTAGAAATCCCGAACTGTTTCATGAGATCATCAGGTGATGAGCCAACAAAACGCCTTTGAGCCAACTGCTGTGGGGGAGAACTTTGGCGAGCAGCCAGATTCTTTCAAGCTGCTTGGAAGACTGGTTGTAACGGTTGACATTAATACCGTTTTCTTCACTGCTCATGTTGATTCCATCTGGGTGCCTTTTAGCTGGCTTCAAGACACAAATCACAGACGACACCACGTCTTTCCTGTGACACAATATGCCGCAGCAGGAAGAAAATACAGGCTTCGGTATAAAGGACATGAAACCATTATTCAGGTTACTAACAACCTTTTGTTTGATATCACAACAAAGGGGAAAACAAAGGTCTATTTCTGTCCGGGGCACAACAAGTTAAGGTCGTCAATATTTCTCAGTTCCAGGTCAGTAGAATACTATCCTCAGCCAACATTTAGTTTCTAGGGGGATCCCACAGTTTGGAATGCATTTCCATCCACCGTTAGACATGACGCCTTCACTGCCTCATTTCAACCTCTGAAGACCACGGCTTGTCCAGACATTACTGCGCTCTTTTTTCCTTTCCAGTATAATTCCCTGACCACCTTGCATCTACGTTGTAAATGTAGGCTATTGTGTGCGTGCACATGAATATATGTGTATTGAGAGAGAGGGGGGGCGGGGGAATAGAGAGGGGGGGGGGATTCTAGATATGTGCATACGTATGGGGGGGGGGGGGGGGGGAGGGGAGAGAAAGGGAGAGATAATGTTCGTACTAGAATGTTTATGGAGCCCTGATACTGTTAAACAGTGGCTGGCTTTGTCTTTGAGAAGATGGGTGTTTGGGGGGGGGGTGGGGGAGGGGAAGGGGGGGGGAGTGGTGGTGATGGGAGTACAGATCTTCTGTATTTATGATTTCCTTTACTTACTTTTCGTTCTCTGTAACTATTCTATATGTAAAGCGCTTTCATTTCACTAGAAAAATAAAAGTGTAAAGCCTCAATACTATTATCATTTCATAAACACACACACACACACACACACACACACACACACACACACACACCTTATATTAGTAGTAATGTGATTATAAATGACGACAATGTTGTCAAGTCAAATAGAAAATATGTTGCTGTTCTGATCCGTCATAATTTGTACCCCAAGCACCAAACATAGTAACGTCATCTGATTAGTGGGAACAGACCTCGAACAGTTTTGCTCTTGTGTACGTAGCATCTATTGCCATTCCCCTCCACTGTCACTGTCTGTTTGGGACAGGTGTTCCGTGCAATGCACTGTGTCAGAATGGGCAGATGTTCCGTGCTATGCACTGTGTCAGAATGGGCAGATGTTCCGTGCTATGCACTGTGTCAGAATGGGCAGATGTTCCGTGCTATGCACTGTGTCAGAAACTACTCCAGGATGTCGGAGAGGGCTTAGTGACAGATCCAGGACGCAACTGGATCTCTGGATCCAAAATACCCCCAGACAAGTGTAATCATCGACAACACACCATAGAGATCCCAAATAGAAATGTCTCTACCAAAAGACGACAATAAGAAGACATTAGCACATTGATAAACCCCAGACGCTCTGTACAACACTAAAAATACTAAAGGTCACATGAGAATGTTCATCGATAACACAACACACAGATTTACATGGTAAATGAGTGTTCACAAACGAAAAAAAAAAAAAAGGTGGAAGAATGGAAGGATGGAGAACCCACCAGCAAAAAAAAAGAAAAGAAAAAGAAGAAAAGACGATGGAAAGGTGTGATAAAATGTGAGAAAAAATTAGAGGAAGGAGTGAGAAAAAAAAAAACACACACACACACACAAGTGATGATGTCAATGCGAATTCCATAATTGTATGCAGTTTTTGTTATTGTTGTTGCTAATTTTTGTTTATTGTTGTTTTGCGGATTGAAGAAGGCACGTGACGTAGCAAGAAAAAAAAGAAACAAGTGGAAAGAATTGCTCCATAGACTGTATGCGACTGAAGACAGAAGAAAAGAGGGTAAAACATGTCTTGTGTCATGATCTACTCCATAGAAAGGTGACCCGTTGGGCCAGTACTACTC
>JADBJO010029483.1:0-19002 GCA_016801955.1 Conus betulinus
TATATGTGGCCTTTTCTTTTACGCTCCGCACCTTGGACGTGCTTAAGCAGCTATGTTTTTATAAGCTTGTGTGTCTCGGTCTGTTTCAAGAGCACTCAAAACCAGTCACAGTGGAGCTTACAAATCCCCCCCCTCCCCCCCCCCCTTGCTTTCCTCTCACACACCCCCCCCCCACAAACAAAAAAAAAAAAAACTGTGAAAAAAGTCCTAGATTCGTTTTAAGTGTTTATTGGTTGCATGTCTTTTTCAAATATTGTTTTTTATTTTCCTGATGATTTTTTTTTTTTTTTTTTTTATGGTTTTCATTTCCTTGCATCTGGTCAGTGTCCAGTTCTGGCACTTTAGATTGTACCTTGACCTGGTGTGTCATCTTTCTGCCTCATTCTCTTTTTTTTCTTTTTTTTTTTCAAATGTTAACGTTGCATGGACTCATTCCTTTTGATACCACTGCACCCCTGTCTTTTCTCTGTTGACCTGGAATATTGATGATTTTGCCATGATTTTTGAAAGTCATTTTGAATATTTGTGCATGTTTCTGGCATGCTGCAGTGTGAGTGCTGATTATTTTGTGAATTCATGTCTGTCAAGTTTGTCAATAGATAGGACCAAGGGAAAGGAGAGGAGCAGATGCAGGGAGTTGGGCGGGGGCTGGGAAGAAAGTTTATAGAATGGAAAAGAGTGGGAATAAGGAATTGTGTATCATGAATTCAGTGATCATGTTATTACACTGTGATTATTTAGTTAGAAACAGTTTATTTCTAAGTTTATGTGGCTTGAACATGAGAGTTCTACTTTACTTTGAACCACAACTGTCATGGTGTTGAAAAAAGCATCGGATATATGGCATAAAAAATAAAGCGAAGCATGATATGATCTTTTGATTGGATGGGGAAGCGGTTTAAATATGATGCAGTCAGACTCATCAGTATGCGAAACCAAACTGTCACATATTGTCAAAACTGATGGCTTAAGAAAAAAAAAAAGAAAATATGAAAAATAGCCTTTTTCTGCCTCTGATCTGATTTGAGGTTCACTACAACTGATGACTTGACTTGACATTTTGTATGTAGAACTGCAACCTAATTGTAAAAATAGAACTGCTAGTGGAATTTTAGTTGAACTCTATACACAGTGTTCATAAAACCTGCTTTCTTAATCTTTTATAATGAAAAGTTTTACATTTATGTTCAGTTTCATTTATATCAGCATTCATTCTCGTCATTTCGGTACTGTTAAAAGTGTCAAGTATTTATTTTCCACATGACATCAGGTCATTGGTAAGGTTGTTCAAATGTTTTGTTTCTGATTCAGATGGTATGACTAAAACTTTTATATTGCTATCTCATCTGCAAAGATGGAGGCTGTTATCATTGAATGCTCATTCTGATTGTCTGTTAGGAATATTGTGCTGCAGTTTACATAGGCCTGAAGCAGTACCACCATATGAGTTCCAAAAAAGTGGGTTATAAAGACATTAGATACAAGCCATTCTTTCCAGTAACATAGGTGAAATGAGTTTGTGTCGTTTGATTTCTTAAACATTGCACATATAAGCGCACACATTCTCTGGTAAAGTAAGTTACACAAGTGCCCCACAGCCACAGACTCAGAAATCTTCTGCGCAGCATGGTCCCATATGGGTGTGGCAGGGAGGCTTTTTGGCTCAGCCATGCTGGAGAAAATGATCCCTTTGGTCAGCATACTATTCATTGGTGCTCCAGAAATGATGAAGGTTTTGAGTTGTTTGCCCTGTTTGTATAGTGATGTGTTTGCTTTTTTCTACAGGTGTCTTTTTGTTTAATATGTGCCTGCTTTGTGTTTGTAATGAGCTCTTGGAGTGATGTCTCCAGTTGTTTGTTTCATATTTTTCATCATAAGTCAGTTGTTTTGATCATTTATGATTTTTCATACTTTGGAATCACTCTGAGCAGGGTTGGGATGCTTACGCAGAGGAAATTTCTATCATGTTAAATTATTGTCATTATATTGGGGGGCTTTTTTTCATTTTGACCTGTCCAGTCTAATGACCTTATCCCAACTCTGGCTTGGAAACCAACAAGATACCAGGGTATAAAAAAAAAAACCGGGAGAAGGAAAATGAGAAAAAACAGGACGATAGCCTTGTCTCAATTATGCATGATTGTATGCCAGAATGATCTCCCTTAGTGAGTTCACAACATTCAGCTCTTCCCTGAACTAAATCAGGCCTATTTTCATTTTTGCAGAGGAACATGCCTCCCTTTGCTCTGAAGAATTTGGACTTTTTTCTTTTTTTTTCCACTGCTCATGGATGTTCACAAACGTCCATGTAAGCTGGCTTTTGCTTTCTGAGGCCAATAAGGCTCTGTGCCATGGAGTTTCATGCTTATTCTGGAACAGAAAGGATTAGTTCCCTCTCATGGCACAAAAGTGCCCAGCAATAAGCATTCTCATAGAGAAAAGAATTTGTTCAAGTCCAAATTAAATCGGGCAAGGGAGAGACTTCGTCCCAGAACATTGGGAAGCAAGCACAGCTAGTGCCCTTCAAAAACCCATTCATTAACAACCAGATAAATATCAATTGTAACCGGCTACTAATGATAACTACAACACGTGCCAAAAAGCACGAATGGCCAAGTAGTCAGTGCCACTTCAAAAACCTTTCATTAACATACCAGATAAATATCAATTGTAACCGGCTACTAATGATAACTACAACAAAAGTGCAAAAAGCATGAATGGCAAGTAGTTCAAGCCTGAGTAAACAGAATATTCAAAGCAGAAAGGGTTGATGTGAAATCAGTAGGGGGGTGTTGTACCTGGGCAAATACTACACTCCTGAGGCAGTAAAGTGCCTCAATATCTTTAGTCATGGCATGGAGGTAGAACTGTTGCTTTTGTAGCCTTCTGCATGTACTGTGACAAGGACCTCAGAGCTTGGCTAGATCATTTACTGGCGGGAGAGAGAGAGTCCAGACTTATGTGCTCATATTACCTGTCGGGGGGGGGGGGGGGGGGGGGGGGGGGAGTGGTTTCTAGCATAGGACATAAAGCTTGCGAATTACCAGCCTAAGACAGGAGCTTATCATCTGGAGTTTGTGAATAGTGTGATAGAAGGGGGCTGTGAGGCCTGACTTTGGCATCCTCAGGTAACCTTCAGTGCTCTGACAGGACAGTAAAACTGCTACACATTCGATTTGTCTGGGCTTAGGATGGACAGCAGTGGGGCCATTAAATTATGGGTCGCTGGAGAAGGCATGAATATCTCTACCTCTTTGCGTGGTGGGAAAGATGTGAAAAACGGGCTAGTCGCAAACATGATGCAAGGAAGTGAATTGACAAAGGCGATCACTCTTTCTGCCTGACTTAGTATGGAAGTGAGGTTAGTCTCCCACTCTCCAAATATTTTTTTTTTTTTTTTGGGGTGGGGTATGGGGGTCCAGATGATATAGCAATGTTCCTTGTCAGGTTGGGATAAGGTATTTGTTTGGACAGGTGAAGCAAATCTGAAACTACTTTAGTAGTGAAATGCCTATGTCATTGTTCTGAACAAAAACATACATGAATATAAGAGAAAGATGGATTATTTTGTAGAAATATTTTTGTGATGATGAAAGTTCTAACTTTTGTTTTTACTGGCAAAAAAACAAATAGGCCTGCAAGCCATAAAACTGTTTTGTACAAAGTGGAACTTTGGAATCAGTGTATTATTCATGATGTAAGTCGGCTTGCTGAGTCGGTGCCAGTGTGTATGTATCAGTATGATATTGTGTTTTGATCAGTAGGCAATGTATGAATTGATGTTATGCCAGTAGCACGGAAAGTTTTTTTCAAGTAGAGGTGTAGGGCCTCCACTGCACACTTTACTGCAATGCACACACAGTAACAGACACAGTCGTACACACAAACCTTAGCATTTCTATCATTTTTTATGTTTCTGAATGTTATGCTTGAAAGTCAAGGTTTCCCAAGATAATTTTGTTTACATGGTCGAGAGAAATGTTATGAATAATCATACAGCTGAGTTTAAGTATCATTTTCGTTATGCAGGTGGATGAAAATCCAAGGACGCCATCTAGTGTTGGTCAAACGTTCAATCCAGACAACCTCTGTCAGTTGTGAAGGTGAGAAACAGAGCTAGAGATTAAGGAACATTTGTCTTGCCTTGTTAAGAACTAGTGCTGGATAAGTTACAGAACATTTCAGTTCTTGACAATGTAATGTGTCATGGATGTAGGGTAAGTATTTTTGATAACTAGCAATATTCTTTGTTATATTTTCCTTTTAAAAAAACAAAACTAGTGATCAGCATCTTCATGGAAGGGTATTTTGCGAAGAAATGCTTCTTCTGTGGTATCAGATGGTAAGAAGGTGAAAAACCTGCCTTGATATTGTTTAGCGAGAGATTGTAGAAAATCAGGTTGGTAGAAAACATGGGAATGGAATAAGCAGTCCTGACCATACTAATCCTGAAGATTGTATTGACTTCTGAAAACAGTATTGTATTATTACAGCCATGTAGGTAGCATATCTGAATTGTGCTTATATGTAATTTTCTAATGTAAAATATTCAGAATGTAAGAGCTTTAGAGACTTTTAAACATTTTTTTAAAATCCTGATTCATGTTGTAAATATTTACAAGCCAAACAACAAACTGACTGTACTTTTGTGTACTCTGCAGCCATCAAACAAAGTGGATGAACTCGTTGCGGCGGAGATCAGTACGTCAAGCACGCAAGTGTTTGAGGGAAAGTATGCAGAAAGCCAAACGCCAGTCATGGTGGGAAGAGAAAAAAGTGGTGGCCAGTAAAGCCAGGGGCCTGAGATGTTTTCACAGAACCACGGTAAGCAGGAGTCACGCACCCCAGGGGAAGCAGCTCCTTAGCCGCCACAGGATCTACAATGAATTTGCTGTGTGTATTTTTTTTTCTGTTTTATCTCCTGCACCGTGCTGCTGCTGTGATGTCTTCCTTAACATCTGGTTTGCATTTTGGAAACTTCACATTTTACTGAGTTATTTTCTTCAGTTTCACCAGAATGGGCATCTTTTTACGGTACATATGGCAAGGCTACGTGTGTACCTGAAATTTGTAGAACAGAGAGTACGCTGTGTTAGAAATTGCAACTTGTTCTTCAGGAAATATGCTTTTAGATCCTCGTTTGATTGAAGGGAAGTTTCCAGTTTGTTTAACCAACATTGACTCCGAGTTTGTTTAATAGAAACTATTTCAGAAATGTTAATGGGGTTAGCGCTTTTATTGTTCATAGCAGGATTGATTATATCAAATTTCCACTTTATTCTCCTCCTAGCTCATGCTGTGGCCATTCTAAAGCTAAAACATCCTTTGAAAAAAAGGGGAAATAAATAGTTAATATTTTGTGATGGTGACCTTGACTTCACCATTTTGTTTTAGAACAGTTGACTAAAACTGTTAGCATACCAGTAGCGGTTCAGTGCGAAAGCATGAAGTACTTGGATAAAGATCACAGTAACAAGATTTTGGAAAATTAAGGTGATTTATACTTCAGTCAGAATGCATCAAGATGGTGCTTACCTTACTCACCATGACCCTGAGAACATGATTAGGGGACCTCATATTTCTTGAACTTTTCAGATTAAAAAAAGAGGCCGCCAAAAAAAAAAAAGGAAAAAAAACTAAATAGCTGTCAAGTGTTACTGGCGCAAATACATCGAAAGGAAAGTGCTAATCAGCTGCTTCCTTTGAACTATCCCTTTCCAAGATGCAGATTGTGGAGGACCCATACTTTCAAAGAGTAAGTGGTGATGGCATGCTGCAGCGCATTGAGTATTGAGGTTTAGTTGTGAGGCCCAGTCGTTTGGTTAGGTGTGTAAACTATTAGGATTCTTTGGGTGTGGGTTTTGTATGACTTGCATCATCTGAAGAGGAATGAATTCTGTGAAAACAAACAGGAAAGCCCATTTAAGTTGTACAGGTCAAAGATGACCTGCATTGTCTGGAGTTCATTGTCAAATGCAGCCTCTGGCAAAGGTTTAAACATTTATCTGTGATCATCGTGCCCGGTCACAGAGTATTGCAGTAGCTAATGAATTTTTCTTAGAAAGTGATCTAATTGGTGCAAATTATTTGTTATTCAGTCATTAAATCAGAAATAGAGTAAAACAAATTGTATTTTTTCATGTCATTTTTGAAGCGTTTGAGGTCACAAAAAGAAATGGAAAAGTCGTACTCTAAAGTTGACTACAGAAAAGGCTGGAAAAGTGATGTTTTTATGTTATTCTACTTTTTAAATGCACATTATTGCCTGGTGTTTGTTGGTTTTTTTTTTTTAAAAAATTGACCAAAGCCCCAGGCAGCCTTGCATATGTGTAGTGTGTTAACCTTGAGCATGGTGTTTTTGATCACAGTTTTGGAACATGACTTTCTCTCCAGTCCTCTTTGTCTGTGACAGACTTTCCAGTTCTTGCATTTCTAGCTTATCCTGATAGAGCATGCTCTTTTGTGTAATAACGATTTCATATTTCCACATTAGACTGCGTTTTGTGTTAGTACTTTAAATTCTGATAATTTTGAAATGAGATAGTCGCTGGGTCAGCTTTGTAAATTATCATGACCGTCTGATTTTGACATAAGATCCTTTGCATTTTCTTTAGTGTGATCAAAATGATGAAGGGGTTTGGAAGTGGGGTAAAGGAAGGGGAGAATTTGATAAATGATGTTTAGAAATCTGGGCTTAGATATCAAAATGTTTATTGCATAATTGCCACCTGCCAAGGACGAGGAAGGAAAACTTCTATTGGATTTCAATCTGGAGGATTATGGGTACTGAACTATAGCAAGAATAAGGACTTCGCTTCTTTCTCTGTTTTTACCCCTATATCCTAATTGACAAGAGCTTGTTCATGCCATGGGAATATGGGATGTGTTTGGACAGAAGTTGTGAGAGACATCCTGAGTTCAGTGGAACATTCTTATATATTTTGTGGTGCCATAACATTTGCTCTGTTTTGCCTTTCTCTCTTTTTAATGTCTTATTCTACTGTGTATCTCAGTACTGTGTTAACCTTTCCATCTTCAGTTTTTGTTTTGTTTTTGTGGAGGGTGTGGGGGTGTAAATTTTATCGTGTATGTTTTCCCTTTCTTTCCTTTTTGTCGTGGCATGATAGCAGAATTACGTGTTTGCATGAAAAATTTTTGTGTTGATTTTATTGACGCAGTGATTCTATTTGGGGAAATTTGATTAAATGGTATGGTATCTTAGAGAACTAGAGTGTTAGGAGAGAGAGGTATTTAGCCCAAGTTTAACACTGCAGCAACTAAATGACTCATATTCTGCAGCAGAGTAAAATTGAAATCAATAAGGAAATAAGAAAAAAAATACAGACCCTGCAGACTAATAAACTTACTTTTTCAAAGAGAACTTTGTCCCTGTGATTTAACAGTTTATGTACTACAGTCTTGTTATAACCTTTGCCAGTGATGTTTTTGCATCAGTGTCTGCCGTTCGTCGGTTAGCAAGAATATGCAAAATCAGCCTGTTGATTTTAAGAAAACTTAAGGATAGAATGAGCCCTATACACACCCATCTGTGGATCAGGATCAAAGGGCAGACAGATCCTTTGACTTTTGTGGTCTGTACTCTCAGAGTGTCTGTCTAGCTTCAATATTTTATTTTGAATTTTGTTGTAGAACTTTTTGTATCCACAGCAGTCGTGTAGCTAGTCTGTTTGATCATGAGAATGAGCAAAAGCTGGCTTCAAACCAATGCTAGGCTGTTTTAAATTGGGCCATCATGTTGTTGCTTTGGTTTAAAGTTCATGATCAGGAAGATTTTTTTCATCCATTCATTCTGTCAGGTTGACCCATAGCTTATTTGTTGAGCGGCATATGGTGTTTCAGAAAGGGCTGAACCAGACGGCCAGACCAAACTGTCGCAGCAGCATGATGCCCTGCCTCCAGCGCAAGCCCTCATCGCCCCAGGTGAAGAGATCGTGGTGCAGTCAGTTTGCGCAGCACTGTGTTGATCAACAGTGTGTGGCCTCTTTGACACTTCAGTCACACAGTGAAGATGCACAGACCTCTTGTTGATGGTTAACGGATCTGACTGGTGCGTTGGGATGTGCTCAGTTGGCTCAGACACTCATGTACCTACTCTTTGGAGAAACAAATATGTTTAAAATACCCTTTGTGTTCACTAAGTGACAGAGTCATTAACCTTTCCCTGGCCTGCCAGTCTGGGGTACAGGGTGGTGAGTGACAGTCTGCGTGCATGCAGTACATTGTGATGCTGGGCTGCCTGGAGACAGCTGTGTCATGGGTTATTTTTACCTCAACAACTGTATCTGACTAACCAAAGTGTTTCATTGCCATACGACTTTCGCATATAGCTACTCTTATGTTTTAAAAAATACATTTCATGGTTCTGTACTGGCTTTCTTCACCGACTTTAAGAAGAAAATTGATCATATAACAAGGACAGAAGCAGCACACTCTCACAACTCATGGCGCACTTTACCACAAGCATGTGCACACATCCAGTAGCAACTTAGGCAAGTGCGATCAAGCTCAGAGTGAGTATCTTCAAAGAAGAAAGTAATAAGTTTGACCCAATCTGGTCCACAGTCATTGCTTTTTTACAGTCTGTGTGCATGCTGACAAGTATTGCCAGTGACAGCACTGCTCTGTTGAAAGTCATCACCAACTGCAGTGAAAGTTGTTGAAGGTGTTATAGTTGAGAGAAGTTGTGTTGTGCCTTTATTTTCTGTATATTCAGTTTCAGGTGATAAATGTGATATCAGAGTATGATACCCTTAGCCCCCTCCCCTTTTTTTTAAAGGTGTCCTTGTCACTTCTTAGACCCATAGCAGTATGAAAAGAATTCCACTGAGAAATTGGAATCAAGGTTCTTTAAGGTTCCTCGTATTTGTCTCTTTTAAAAGTCTTATTTATATTATATATGCATCATGTCATTTAAACTAGTCAGTTACTGTAAACTCTTGCAAAGGTTGATAATTGGTGTAGTTGACTTTACCTATTGCAAATGTTCAATACGAAATAGCACATGAAGCAGTATGCATTTTTAAACTCGCCCCTTTATCAGACAGGGTGGCTTTTTTATTTTTTTATTTTTTTTTACCTTCCACAAAGGACAGGCTATTCAGAAATTGTGTAAGGGTGACTGCAAGTTCAGTAAAGGTTTGGAAGGGCCGGTTGTATATGATTGATGAAGGCGACTTTTGAATTCACCAGGGTTTGAAAAGACTGGCTCTGCATGTTAGTGTTAGGTGACCTGTAGTTTAATGAGTTTTGAAAGGACTTGTTGCCGTAGGCCCCCAGTGGGGTCCATGGGCAACAACATGGCGGGGGTCAGGGGGCGCCGCCCCCTGAAGCTGAAGCATATTTTGTACTAAACAAGGCATAAAAATCTTTAGAAATCACTTTCTTGCTTCTAAACACACTCATTCTATAAAACAACTTTCAACGCCATGGAGACTGAGACTGACATGGAAAGAAAGAAACTATGTCAATTGAAATAAAGCAACCATTTAGTATGATGAATCCTCAGAACTGTAGCTGTAGAAAATTTGACAAACAGTGCTTTCAGGACATAAAGAATAAGGCCTGTAGACAAGTAATCTGAGTGGGAATCAAACTAAGTAAACCAGATGTATAAAAAAACAACTGCTGGACTTCAATAACCACAATATGAAAAATGATTACTTTGAAGTCCTTTAACACACACACACACACACACACACAAGCTTTCGGTCGAAGACCCTTCATCGGGAAACACTTAACAGTAAAACACAAAGGACAAAAGAGAACTTAAAAGAACAAATGACATCAAAAAACAAACTGATGTCACAACACGACCCACACACAACCCCCCCCCCCCCCTCTCCTCCAAGCACCCCCACTTCCCCCTCCCCCCATACAACTAATCATATCACAACCCCCCCCCTTATTTTTTTTTTTTTTTTTGTGTGTTTGTGTGTGTGGTGTGTGTGTGTGTGTGTTGTTTGTGTGTGGGTGGGTGGGTAAGGGGGAGGGGGAGGGGGGGGGTGGGGGGATGTGGTGGGTATGTGGTGGGTGGAGGTTGGGGGTGGGTGGGCGGGTGTTGTGGGGAGGAGGAGGAGAGGGGAAGTATATTGTATGTGGTGGGGGGGGGGGGGGGGGGGGGGGGGGGGGGCTGGTGGAAAAGGATTTCATAGGGGGGCTGTTAGCAGAAACCTAACAGACCTAACACATGTAGCAAATGTTTGCATTATGCTGTGTGCTACCAGAGGAAAAGTGTTACACAATACTGTTGTGACATCAATTTGTTTTGATGTCATTGTCATTGTTCTTTTATGTTCTTTTTCATCACTTTGACGTTTTTTTTTTTTCCCTTGCCTTGAAGTCTGCTAGTCGAAGTGGGTTCGAAATTTTTCGTTTTTTCCTCCGTTGTTTTGTTATCCTGTTTTCCCCTTGTGTTTACTGTTTCCTGATGAAAGGTTTAAAACTCGAAAGCTTGAGTGTTTATTTTTTTTTTTTTTTTTTTTTTTTTTAAAAAAGGACTTCAAAGTACTCATTTTTCCTATTAAGTAAATCAGAGTTTGAATCAAAGCATCATGGAAATGGAACTTGTAGAAAAATGAGAGTAGGAGTCAAACTATCATTGGAAATGAAACGTAGATTGTTGCATACCCAATGATCTGAAAACATGCTGTAATGTTGTAATTTTCTGTGGATGAACTGGGACGCTCCTTGTGATCTCTGATTGCCACAAAGCCACGAATCCTACCAAAGTAGACACGTTTTGGCAAGGTTCACAAAACGCTTTCAAACTCGCCGTCTTTGTCATGTTTTCTTATTACATCCCGACTCTGCAGTCACACACCTGCTTCTGCAGCCACTCGGTCTTCTAGTGGTTCTGATACATTATTGTAGTTGATGACTTCCAGTTTAGCAGGTTTGTTAGTTGACCTGATACAGCAAGATTTGGTAGGTGACCTCCAGTTTAGCAAGTTTTGGTAGCTGCCCTCCAATTTAGCAAGGTTTGGTAGGTGCCTTCCAATTTAGCAAGGTTTGGTAGGTGACCTCCAGTTTAGCAAGGTTTGGTAAGTGACCTCCATTTCAGCACAGTTTGGTAGGTGACCTCCAGTTTAGCAAGGTTTGGTAGATTACCTCCAATTTAGCAAGGTTTGGTAGGTGACCTCCCATTTAGCAAGGTTTGGTAGGTGTCCTCCAATTTAGTAAGGTTTGGTAGGTGACCTCCAATTTAGCAAGGTTTGGTAGGTGTCCTCCAATTTAGCAAGGTTGGTAGGTGTCCTGTCTCCAATTTAGCAAGGTTTAGTAGGTGTCCTCCAATTTAGCAAGGTTTGGTAGGTGTCCTCCAATTTAGCAAGGTTTGGTAGATGACCTCCAATTTAGAAAGGTTTGGTAAGTGACCTTGATTTTAGCATGGTTTGGTAGGTGACCTCCAGTTTAGCAAGGTTTGGTAGATTACTCCAATTTAGCAAGGTTTGGTAAGTGACCTCCAATGTAGTAAGGTTTGGTAAGTGACCTCCAATTTAGCAAGGTTTGGTAGGTGTCCTCCAGTTTAGCAAGGTTTAAGGAAACATTCACTCTATACTCTCTAATGAATACATTAACAAACACTCCATACTGAAGTCATATTTTTTTCCATCAGAATCACAGCCAAGAACATGCAAGAAGAAAAAAGAAAAAAAAGATGAGTTCAAGGCAGAGAAAGTCCAAATCATTGTACAGCTTTAAAAGATGATCTTATGAGAGAGAGGAAAGAAGTGGATTTTCATGATTGTGGTTGGTGACCTCCAGTTCAGGAGGTTTTCAAAGAATGACTGTTCAGGATTGTGGAAGACGGCTTGTAGTTCAGAGAGCTTTGAACAAACTGGTTTGAATGTGGAAGGCAACTTCTAAGTCTGCAAGCATTGAAAGGACCAGCTGTTCAGGACTGGAAGGGTAACGTCTTGTTTGGCATCATATGCTATACCATGTCAGACCATAGCATTCAACGGCAGTTAGTTAGCTCTGCCAGGCTGAATTTTTTTGTGGCTAATGCAGTAATAAGAACCGTCACGTGATGCCCACCCTACTTCTGCCATAGGAAGAAAGCCGGTGGCTGCTTCCTGTTCCTCATTCATCTTCGGCCTGCAGCCTAAGCAAGATAAGTCTTGTGCTCTGTCTCACCTATACTTGTGCTTTGTGTAAAGATTGCTTGTGTGTTTGCTCTTTACTTGTCCAGTTGTGGCTTGTGCTAAACCCTGGGTACTATTGCCGTGTGAGGGTTACTGTTGGCGTGCTTTTATTTTATTTTCACGCTCATCGTGATTGCTCTCGCGACTTTGTTTTTCAGTGCCATTTCTCAAATTTGGTACTTACACTCTGGTGTAGGAACACGTCCCCTCCTGTGGGAACGCATCCATGGCTCATCCATTCTTTTCTACCGGTTTCCATACAGTTCCCTTCTCCGCGCGTTAGTTTATTCACTCTCGCACTCCTCCCGGTAAATTCACTTCGGCGATCTAACACTCACTGGTCTTTTGGGCCCACCATCTTGTTCTTTCCTCTCCGGTCGTCTTTTCCGCCGTCTTGCCTCACCTCGTGGTCATCCATGTATGTCATACCTGGGTTTAGTGGTACGGAGGGTTCCCCTCCACTGTTATTAGCACCTTATTTTCCTTGTACAGGTTGATTGAGTTTCTCTCGATCTACCACTTGGTATTATTATTGTTACTAGTACAGGTCGATCAAATTTTCCATTCGATTTCTCGATCCCCTATTACTGTCGATCGAGTTTCTGTACAATCTCTCGATCTGCTATTATCAGTGCTGTGTACAAGGTCGGTCGAGTTTCTTTACGATCTCATGATCGACCGACTTGTCTCCACTTTGTGGTTGTGTGCTCTGTGTTTGCCCTGCCACTGTAGCCCAACATGGTGAAGGCACCGACGGGTCAAGCCACTTGGCTGTCCAGAAGTCGCTCTTTGCCCCAGAGCACCCGCGTACCGATTCCTTGGAGCAATCCGTTCTTGCTATGGTAGAACGTACAGCCGGTGTAGAGGGGGGTTCCGCGGAGGGGACGCGCGACCATCAGTTTGATACCTCCTCCACGGTCCGAAGGTCAAAAGGCAAGCTGCCACCAGTTCCAATTGCCTTTCCTTTAATACCCCCAGGAAATCCAAAGGCAAGGCTCCCGTAATAGGGAAGCCCGTTTTTAAGAATTCTTATCCGAATTCTCCCTCTCCCCCCCAGTTTGCCTGCCAGCTTGCCTTCTTCCCTTCCGACGCATGGTGAGACCTCTTACTATCATGCTGAGTCACGGGACCCTGGGCCCCCAGGGAATTTGCCGAGGCGCAGACCAGCACGGGTGACGGGATGCGCCCGGAATCACCGCCTGTCACTTGCCTATATGAGCCTTGTGCCATTAGCCTTCCCCCCACTAATATCACGCAGGCTCATGACACTCTCTTCCCCACCATGCCCAAGTGCAGCCCCCACTACTGCACGAGGAGCATCTGTACTCCGGTGGCGGACTTATGGTCAGTCCCTGGGATCCCCAAACAGCCACCACCATTGCATGACCAGGGCTGATGGTTCTAAAGGGATCTCTTTTGTGGTGGCTAATGCCCCGGCGGTCGACCCACCCCAATCGACTGTCGCACTTTCCCCTAGGGGAACAGGACGTTGGGACTTAGTCCGCTCCCCACTTGGGCAACATCCGCGGTCTCGTTCCTCCGGGGGGAGGATTGACCAGCAGGACCACGGGTAACCTGCACGATCCCACCCAGGTGGTAACCACATCACTGCAGCCACTTCAATCCGTGCACATGCAGATAGGGGTCTCGGTTACCGTGTCCTCCACCACTCCCCCTGTTACACAGGGGGCCTCCATGGATCCCACCAGGGAGGTGTATGAGGCATTGCACTTTCGGGGAGGGGGGGGGGGGGGGGGGGGGGCCGCTCTCTCTCGCAGTCGCTCTTCAGCAACTATTCGACTGCTGTCATTTCCCACTCAGTCAAAGAACGTAAGCAGGCAGCATCATTTGCGGCCAGGCCCTCCCCACCTCATCAGCCTCGCCCTGCTAGACCCTCCTTTCATTCCTCCACTCCCCTTTCCAGATCCCAGCCCTATTCCAAGCAGGCCCAACCTCGCTCCGCACGGCCCGCCAAGTGCCCAAATACCCCCTCTAGGCCGAGAGAGATCTCTAGGGGGGTGGCTCTACGTGAGTCCAGTCCCATAGGCGCATCCCCCTTTGGGACCTCTTTATTGTCCTTGACGCTCTCAGAAAAACCCCCTTCAAGCCTGTCGCCACCCTTCCCTTTGACCTTCTTTTTCTCAAGACCACTTTTCTCCTCGCCCTGGCTTTGGCCAGAAGACGCAGCGAAATTCATGCCCTCAGTGGGGACCCCAGAGACATTGCCTTCCACAGGGACGGCTTGGTCTCTCTAAAGTTTCTTCCCGAATTCTTAGCTAAGAATCAGGAACAGGGCACGGCCTCTCCCTCCCTCGTCATCCGCTCACTGGTGGATGTCTTGGGAAGAGGGAAAGCGGGGGGGGGGGACATGGACCTGTGCCCTTCTAGGTGTCTGAGATACTACTGGGAACGCTTGCGCCCCAGGTGCTCCTCCCAGAGATGTCTCCTCATTCTCTCAACCCCAGAAATAGCAAAGAGACATCTTGGCTGGCACTATCTCGAGGTGACTTTCCCAGATGGTGAGATCTGCCTACGCCCAGGCGTACAAGGATCTCCCTGGGCTCATGAAGTCAGAGCGCTGGCCACTTCCGCAGCGTTCCAGCACTCAGTCCCCTTGCACCATCTACTGGAGGCAGCCTACTGGCATCGGGAAAATCCCTTCATAAATTTTTATTTAAGGGATATTCGCATGACCAGGGCTGATGGTTCTAAAGGGATCTCTTTTGTGGTGGCTAATGCAGCTATTATTGGTTTCCGCCCTCTAATCCCAAGAACCATTAGGGCACTCGGCCCTGCTCCAATCCTTAAAATTCTGCTGTGGTCTGACATGGTATAGTACATGACACCAAAATGGGGAGTTTGTATTATACTCCCTGTTGGCTAGTATACTTACCATGTCAGACTCTAATGCCCGCCCTACCTTTCCCTCTTGCGCCAAGGTTCTCGGGGTTACCTTGCGCACAGGCCTCGCTGAATGAGGAACAGGAAGCGGCCACCAGCTTTCTTCCTATGGCAGAAGTAGGGTGGGCGTCACGTGACGGTCTTGTGACTGCATTAGCCACAAAAATTCGGCCTGGCAGAGCTAACTAACTGCCGTTGAATGCTGTGGTCTGACATGGTTAAGCATACTGGCCAAACATGGAGTAAAATACAAACTACCCATTTTAACTGGCTCATTAAAGTTTATTGAATTGGAAAGTCAGAAAGCGGTGAGGGAGAAGAAATCGAACGATATCATCACGTTCATCAATTTTGTGAGTATGTACATACCAAGTAATCTTTACACCATGGGACCTGTGCACAAAAGAAATGACGTGTTGATTTCGTTGACTGTTGGCAATCCTCTGAGCTGAGTGGTGCTTCTTGGATCTCTTGCCATTTCTCATGTATCTATTGTACATATCTTGACGCTTGGTGATAACTGTTCCATTTAGAGTTTTGTATGTATATAATGAATATTTGAAGGTCGCTGAACTTCATGCTTGCAAGATAGGAAGAAATGGCATAGAACTAGAAGTTGAAGTATTTCAGTTCAGATTTGTATTAATCCTTATTGGAATCATAATAAACTAAGACATTCAGTCGTTTGACAGAACTGTTTCTGCTGCTGTCAGTTAAGTGACCTTGAAGAAAATGTGTATATACTCAAATATTGTATTGATTAGACTTAGAGAAATATCATTGGGGGAAAAGGCGAATTGCAAGTTAGCCGACACTGTTAAAAAACATACAGAGTTTTGGAGTGAAGCTAGATGTTTCAAAAAAGGTGAGCAGTCTCATGAGCCTGAGCCCAGCGAGAAGTCAGAAGTGCCTGCATGACACTGCATGCATTAGTGTACATGTTCACTGTGTGTGGTTGTGTGCTGTATGATACACAGAGTGTATACAGTATGCTCTGACTTACTCCACCTTTCTTCCCCCACTGCCCCCTATCCTGCTGTCCACCCTCTCACAGGTGTCGCTATTCAGATACTCACTCCGACTGTTCATGATGCACAGGGTTGGTTATTTCTTTGTTCACCTGTCTGCTGCTGGTTCATTCGGTGTGTGTTTCTTGCTTGCTAGCATATCCTGTTTCTTTTAAAAAAAAAAAGATCATCTAGTCAGTCAGTCAGTTGAAATGAAATCAAGAAATGATGTTGGGGCTGGATAGGACATGCGCTGCAAAAAGGCTGCAAGCAACATCACCAGACAAGCCCAAACATGGAACCTCCAAGGAAAACAAAAAAGAGGTCAGCCAAGGAACACGTGGCGCAGGGACCTGGAAGCAGACATCAGAACATGGGGATGACTTGGAACCAGCTGGAGAAAAGAGCCCAGGACAGATATGCCTGGAGGTCCTTGGTTGGGGGCCTGTACCCCAGGAGGGGTAATAAGCGATGATGATGATGATGAGTCAGTTGAGATGTTATGGTTGGTTGGTTATCCGCTAGATACTTTGCGGTTTGTTTTCTCACAGGATTAGAAAGTAAGTCATTACTTTTTACTTTTCCCTTTCATCATGCTGTGATAATTTATCATATTAGAACATTTTAAGTACATGTAAGTTGTAATCTGGAAAACATAACGTTATTTTATGTCATCTTTTTTTGTTTAGTTTTTGCTGTCCCATCTTCTGTGCCACCTTGGTACTGCACCCATACTGCTCATTCCAACACCCCGTCCACAGCTGCAGCCTGGCCTGGCCCGCCACCAATCCACAGGGAGCAGTCAATGTTAAGAGGCAACCCACTGGAGGAGACACTGCACTGGTGCCAAGTCACTTTGGTGCTGTTCAGTGGTGCCCATTTGATCCATCAAACACAGGACACCAACAACTAAGCCCCCTATCAACGACAATAATTGCTTAGTTGCAGAGCCGGTGTGAGTGAGCTATCCCTCTGGAGGGTGCCACCATGCCCGTCCCAACAACAGTCGCCATGGACTTGCCGATATCGATGACCCTGTTAGAATCAAACCAAGGCCACAGACGTGGAGAGGAAATCGAAACTGAGGTCACCATGAGCGCAGGGCATGAAGGGCCACAGAATCTGAGACTCTTTTTTTATGCTGATTGATGAGGATGATGGAGATAAATGCTACAGATTTCCATTCTGGTCTGAGACTGCATGACATGACTGTACTGTATGCTTACTTCATAATTTATACTGGCATAACCAGGCCTGAGAAATACAGACACCTGCAGTGTTGGTCAGGAAATTTGAGCAACACTCTGAGAGATGCATCCATTAAGTGGATGAAACTCGACTGTGTGGTCCCAGTCTTCCCAACTGAGCCCGTAGCAACTCAACTCAAAATCCCACATAGCTCTGATGGCAATCGAACCCATGACCTCCCAGCTGGGAGTCCGCGATTCTAACCACTTTGCCATGGCTGCTGGGACTTTCGTTCTATGGTTTTATTTTTAAGTAAGAGGTCTACATCCTGACTGCACGTTGCCATTTGGGATGTTTGTTTACTCATTCATTTATTTGGCTGCTTATCTAATAATGTAGAAGAGTGTTTATCCATAACATTGCAACATCATGCAGAATTATTAGCGAGAAATTTTAAATATTATGGTATATCTTACTAGGCGTTCATGGTACTTGGCCTTGACACATCTCTACATGAGCCTTTGAGTAGTCTACATACAGGTGAAATCAAGTCTGATGATGTATAGATTAATTAGTTTACATAATTATTATGATTGTGTGAAAATAGGTAGGTTAAATGGTCAGTACCTTTAGTTTGTGACGCATTTATTTATGTGCCCCGACACCTTGTGTTTTGTGCCGACAAAATGACCAGTGTGTCCTTGGCATGTGCATGTGTGTGTGGGTGTGCATGTGGTGTGTGTGTGTGTGTGTGTGTGTTGTGTGGCGCGCGCGCTTGAGAGAGAACATGTACACTTTCTATCATTCAGAACATCACTTGGAAACTGTACAGTACTCTCTGTGTGATGATTAAAGAGAGAGCTATGCAAATAATGTGTGAATGTGGTGCCAAATGATGATTTAGCCATTTAGTTTAGTTTTGGTATTTAATAAAAGATGAAAAAAACAAAGAAAACAATGACAACAGTAACACCACCACACACATGCACCACATAGACTAAAACCAGACTGTTCCTTGTAACACATTCGTAGATTAAAAAAAAAAAAAAAAATGGTGCTGCTTATGGAGAATGATTGGATATGACTTTAGACACATGATTTGTCATATGATGATAATAAAAAGGCAGCTTCAAATGACAGTTATTCACATGAAAAGGTTCATCAGGTGAATTTGGTCTATGTGTGGGAGTTTGTATGGTGTGTGTGTGTATGTATGAAATATGTGACGCTGCTTACTAAAATTATAATACAATTGACTTTGATTCTGTTGTTTAAAGAAATCGCTTCAAATCTTAAAACTTAGAAGTACAGGAGTTCGGCTGATCACAACTTTGCTAGTGCTCTGCTCTCACCGCAGTCTTCTCAGGATAAAACTGCCTGCATCGAATCAGGTTTCTTGACTAGCGTGAAGAACAGTTCTCACGCCATTGGAACTGGGGTGACTGGTGGGCTGAGTTGTATTTATAACACTTTGGAGGACAGGTTTAGGGTGAGAGAAAGAGGAACGTGGCTGAGCATTACTTTAAACATGAACAGGACTGCCCGAGTTCAGTCTGTTCTTTTCTCACCCATTCCATAACTTTCAACCACTTCACTTCGTTTTTTCTCGTTGCAAGTCTAATGATTATCTCAGGAAAATGTCTGCATTAGAGATTTCTAGAGACCATTGACAAAGACACAAAATCATGCATGCAGGTCAAACGGAGGGAGGCGAGATGTGAAAGAAAAAAAAAAAAAAGTCACAG
>JADBJO010029484.1:0-19001 GCA_016801955.1 Conus betulinus
TTTTACACCTTTACTGCTAACAAATGGATGGAAACACGAGCAAACAACAAGCCCTTTTGGATTTCGAGCGCAAAGACAGTAACAACATATTAGGGTGGTACCCTCATTTTGTTTGTTCTTTTTCTGTCCTGCCTTGTGTTCCCTGTTAGTGGCATTACTCCCACGGTCACTCACTGCGGTTCCCCACACACATTCACACTCCGCACAGTCCATTATCACATCGCTATTGATAGTCCATAGGGAGCAATGATAGTCAGTAGTGTGTGTGTGTGTGTGTGTTGTGTGTGTGTGTGTGTTGTGGGTTTCTTCCATTTCACGTGAGTATAGATCTATATGTGTATGAGGTCTTTTAGACATGTGAAATGTTCTGTATGTGGCGCGCGTGCATTATATGTGTGTGTGTGCGTGCGCGCGCGCGCGCGCGTGTGTATGTGTGCGCGCGCGCACGCGCGAATAACAGTATCAGAGATCCGGAAACACCTCCTTTCACAATAAAATGAACAATGCCAGAACTACATAGTAAACAACGATGCCGTCTCCACAATCAGTCCATACATTAGTGTATACCTGATCTAAAGATTATCATGTTTTTATGCATGATAAAAGTCCGCAAAGAAATAAAAAAATAGTCGTTACAGTTTTCATTTCTTTACTTTTTCTTCTCATTTTATTTTGGTGAATGTCTATTTTTTAGGCTTTCTCATACGTGCTATAAAACATTTAATGAAATTCGGCAGAGGCCACAATACCCTTAAACATTCATATGTTTGGGGAGAAAATGTTCCATTTGTAAATCACAGTCCATTAATGAGGAATTTATTTGGTTCATTTGCATTCCAAATGAAATCTCTCCAATGTAATAAGTTCTATGATAATGATCTCAACTCTTTCGTCTGGTATTAAGCCATGTCTGAAAGACGGTCCACCCGATTTCCGTTCACACACAGATAAATATAGATTTCAGGCAAGTATTGCAATATTTACTCTGTTTTATTCAGAAATTTTCGGTTTATTTTCAAAGCTATGCATATACAATATCCAGGGCACATATGAACTTTCCAACATCCAATGCGTTCTGGCCAACCCGCTGTATATTGCCGTTTTCTTACAAATCTGTTCACGTTTTCCATTCCAAACAAAATAATAGGGAACATTGCTTTCTGAGTTGTTGTTGTTGTTGTTGTTGTTTTGTCTACTGGTCGGGATGGGTAGAGTGGAGGTTGGGAGGTGGGGGTGGAGGTGATGGTATTAAATCCAGCTTTCTGTAAGACAAGGGATTTCAAAATAGCTATTCACCCAGTTGGGGTGATGTTTATTGTTAGCTTTTAGTTTAGTTAGCGCTTTGGTTTTTGCTATTTTTTAGATATTGAATAATCAAGATTCCAAATATTTTTACATTTGGGGAGGACAATGGGAGTCATACATTTCAGTAGAGGGCAATACATCTGTAGTGATCGTTTTCTTAGTGGAAACCAACCTGCTTGTGGAGGTTTCCTTTTTAACTGTTTGTGAAGACGGCAGATATCTCGCTGAATCTATGAGCTCAACATAATCGGTTAAAAGACACTGTTGCCATTATTTAGTACCTGCGTATTATCGGCAAACTGAAATGTTTTGCTCTACATTATTCATCTTGATTCCATTCATAGTTTAGCCTTGTCCTATCCTTACAACTAGAATACATGTTCCATTCATAGTTTAGCCTTGTCTTATCCTTACAGCTAAAAGACATGCTCAAAGATCAACAAAAAGAGAAACTGGCTATTGTCAGGCACTAATTCCGTCTGGTGTTAGCGTGTCTAGGGGGTGCCTGATTATTTATTCGAATTCTGGTCTCTCGCCGTAACTCTTTCATTCAATTCAGTCATTGAAATCAAAATGTAAATTAACCACACATTTATTTAAATACATAAGTATGCACGCAACCAAATCATTTAATCATAGCCTAAGCAAGTCCTTCACATTGACTAAAGCTAGTCCTTCCTTTTTGTTTTTATGTCTTGTGGGCTTAAAAAAAAAAAAGAATTATTATGCAGTTCTGGCCTGTCTGGCCAGCACACATCAGTTCCTGTCGTCGTGTGATGATCACGGAAGATTCCTGGTCAGTCGACGTTGTCGTGACCCTTGATCATCGGTCCTGTAGACGTTGCTCGTTGATGATGTGCTTTGTTTCTCGTGGTCCACGTATACAACCTCAGGCTTGACTGGGCCCTCAGGATTTGACCCTATTTACTCGGGGTTCCGCAACGACTGGGAAAATAACGTCATGGTGCTTGACGTCAAACACCGTGACGTTCTCAGGTGGGTGAACTAGAAGGGCTTTCGTTTGCTCTCCGGAGGGGCTCTTCGGGTCTTGATCCTCTGTCAGCAGGACGGATCCTCCTGGCCGTTCTGGCTGTGGTGAAGTCCTGGCGTGGGTAGAGGTGGTGCGTCGGTGGGGACTGGACAGATGGGCCAGTCCCGCCTCGCTGTTTGTGTCCTCGAGGATGTTGCCGGACCACGCTTCTGTTTGTTCCTGAATGGACTTCACCAGAGAGTACTAGCTTCCAGAAGGTCGTGTGCAGACAGGGAGACTCCGGCAGGATCCGTAGCCTTATCACTCTGGAGAGCCTAGAATTGCGCTGCTACTAGGCCCATGTAAAATCTCCTCACCGTTTTCCCGAGTGTCCTAGCAGCTCCCCACACTTGTGCACATAGCGACCAATCAGGGTGTTGAAGAGGACTGGCTGAGCCTGGTCTCCCCAATCACAGCTCTTGGAAAACTCTGATGCATATTACAGTTCTGAGTGAAGCCTTTACGCAACCAGTTACGTATTTCATTCAGAACTGTGTTCCTAAACAATGCAGCACAAAGTATGGGTTTGTCTCAAAGACAGAATGGGACTTGGTGTCTGACACTATCCTGTCTGCAGCCTCTTTTAAACGTGTGTCCAGTCTGACCATTTATGATCATAAACGATTCATGTCTTTAAAATGTAGCAAAATCAGATGATAGAACCTGTCCCTCACACCATATGCTTTCAAAGTTTAAAGTATAACATCCCATTTTCACAAATCTAAAGCGAGAGTAGCAAGACAGGAAGAGTTTGAAGTTGAAATAGTTGATCAAATAAGATATAAATATGTGCACACTGACAAGAAATCCGGTCTGGTCTTAGTAGTGTTAGTAGTACGCTCTTAATAGCGTTTGGAATGTACAAAGACCATGTCTTGTATATATGAGACGTTTCAGTTACTAACTTCAGATAAATTATTCAAAAGTCGTTTTCTTTGAAGATGCAATGAACAGGACATCATTGTGATGGTGAGGTTCTCTATATCTAAATGCTTCCTTTAGTGCTTTCATAATAAAAAAAATCCCTACTGTTTCCAAAACCATTTACAATAAATCCATTTGCATGTTTCTGGTACCTCCAACCCGGGTAAACAGCTGCAGATAACCACAAAGCACAGCAAACCCACAACAGGAACAAGAACATTGCTTTGTCTAAAACGTTCACATCCATGCAACAGCGCACAACCAGCAATAAGACAATGCTGTTGAATGTAACAAAATAGGCTGTACGCGCACAACCTGATAGTACAACTGGATTTCAGTATGTATTCAGCAATGGCAACACACATCAACCACTATCATTTAGGCTATCCAGCACGTCTACCGTGAGCCTTTTTTTTATAAACAATACAGTACTTCAGACCAGGAAGAATACAAAATACAACCACAATCAGTAAAAGCTTTACACATAGAAAACCACCTTATAACAAAAGTGTAGCAATGAAGAATAAAGAATGCAATATAGAATGCAATGCTTGACGAGGTCGATATGCCTGGCAGATATATACTTACTGTATATGCTCTCTCTCTCTCTCTCTCTCTCTCTCTCTCTCTCTCTCTCTCTCTCTCTCTCTCTCTCTCCCCCCTATCTTACCATCTATGGATCGATCGATCGATCTGTCTGTCTATCTATCTATCATAATGTGTATGTTTGTGTGTACGCGCGTCCACGCATGTTCGTTCGTGCATGCGTAAGTGTGCATGCTTGCGCATGCGCGCGCGCGCGCGTGTGTGTATATGTGTGTGTGTGGTGTGTGTGGGGGGGGGGGGTCTGTCTGTATGTCTGTCTGTGTGTATTCGTATAGGAATCTCTCTCTCTCTCTCTCTCTGTGTGTGTGTGTGTGGTGTGTGTGTGTGTGTGTGTGTGTGGTGTGTGTAGGTGCATGATTACAGGTGTCCCTGTGTACATTAAGATACTGCACATCTATCTTCTAGGTGAGCATAAATAATTATCTATCTGTTTATCTGTGTCTGTCTGTATTCATGTAGGAAACTCTCTGTGTGTGTGTGTGTGTGTGTGTGTGTGTGTGTGTGTGTGTGTGTGTGTGTGTGTGTGTGTGTGTGTGTGCGTGCGTGTATGTGTGTGTGTGTGTGGTGTGTGTGTGTGTGTGTGTGTGTGTGTGTGTGTGTGTGTGTTGTTTCCCTTCTTTTTAGCCTTATTCTGTATCTTCCAAAATGTTTACAACCTGATGTCCTTTTTCAGATCGATGTTTTGAATCCCACTCCCTGGAACTTCAGGGCCATTGCCTCCTCCATCGACACCACATTTCACATAATGACTGTTTACAAGATTTCCTACTTCCGCTTTAGTAGCATAAATTACCAATCAGTATTACCGAACTTGCTATTTACATATTATCCAATATTCCCCTCACTGACCAGCCGCCGTGGCGAAGTGGTTAGCGTCGCGGACTCCCGGCTGGGAGGTCGTGGGTTCGAATCCCATTAGAGTCATGTGGGTTTTTCTGCCCCAATTGAGTTTGCTGCGGACTCAGTTGGGAAGACTGGGACCACACAGTCGAGTTTCATCCACTTCATGGATGCGTTTCTGAAAGTGTTGCTCAATTTCCTGACCAACACTGCAGGTGCCTGTATCTCTCGGGCCTGATTGACGCCGGGGATATATTATGAAAGGAAGCGTAGAGTACAGCCCTGTCATGTAGTCTCAGACCGAAATGGAAATCCGTAGCATCATCTTAATCATCGTCATTCTCATCGATCAGCATTAAAAAAAAGTCTCAAATTCTGTGGACCTTCATGCCCTGCTCTCATGGTGACCTCAGTTTCGATGTCCTCTCCTCCGTCTGTGGCTTTGGTTTGGTTCCGTCGGGGTCACCGGTATCGGAGAGTCCATGGGGGCTGTCGTTGGACGGACGTGGTGGCGCCATCCGGAGGGAGAGCTCACTCACGCCGGGTGTTGTATTAAATAGTGTCGCTCGTGAAATACTGTCGCTACTACAGTATTTCACGTGAAATTGTGTCGCTACTGTGGAAATCTGTCGTTCCTCGTGAGATCGTGTCGCTACTACGTGAGACTGTGTCGCTACTGTGGAATTCTGTCGCTCCTCGCGTGAGATCGTGTCGCTACTGTGGAAAATCTGTCGTTCCGCGTGAGATCGTGTCGCTACTGTGGGAAATCTGTCGTTCACCTTATAGAAGTCTAAGGTTTGGTCTCAATGGAACCAAACTTGGTGAGTCCATAGCTTTTGCCACGGAGGCCTTATGGGCGCTCTATTGAAAACCCCCAGAATCATCTAGGGGCGATGCTGCCTCGACATTATCATGTGCCACGTCAACAGTTTTGATCCGATTGGCACCAAACTTGGTGAGTTGATGGGTTATGCTACAGAGGAGGTCATGGGCGTTTTGGAAGTAAAAAGATCCTGACGCTGATGTTCTACTCGGGTCAGTGGTGTCTGTCTGTGTCCGTTGCACCTTATAGAAATCTACAGTTTTGGTCTGAATGGTACCATGCTTGGTCATTAATGGATTATGCTACACGCAGAGGAGTTTGTACAACGACGGTGCTAATTAGACAGTTAAGGTGTGCCACACTTGAGATAGAAGTTGCAGCACAGGCTTCTAGTCTCACCCAGTCACATAATGCTGACACCGGGCCAACCAGACCTAGCACTTACCCCATAATGCCAGACGCCAGATGGGGCAGCCACTAGAATGCCAATTTTAAAGTCTTAGGTATGGCTCGGCCCGGGGATCAAACCACCGACCTCTCAACCACGAGACGGACGCCTTATCCGTCAGGCCACCGCGGGAGAGAGAGAGAGAGAGAGAGAGAGAGAGAGAGAGAGAGAGAGAGAGATGTAGTAAAGAGTGAAAAGGGCGAGCGAAAGATACGATTGGTTTTTATTGTCTGTCGGTATTTCGATTCCTTCTTTGTAGTAAAGATCAAAAAAAAAGAATCGTCTCTTTGTCCAACTGACGCTCAATATCTATGCTAACGTAGACAGAAAAAATTCATGTATATCTGTCTCTTTCGTCGGCACACCGAAAGTTTTCTTTAGTGTTAAAAGCACCGACAAAGTGCTAAAAACTCGTCATTTTAAAGAGTATATCTTGCAGTCAAGAAAAATTGAATCTAGCTTATTTCTTCACACCGAAAGTTTTTCTTTCTTTAAGCACCGTTAAAACTGCACCGACAAAAGTGCTTAAAAGTTTTCTTTAGTGTTAAAAGCAACAAAAGTGCTAAAAACTGCAACATTTTAAAGAGTAAAAGCGTGCAGTCACGTAGACAGGATGCTATTGAATCTAGCTTATTTCTTCTTCTGGATTGACCGATTTCATCACAGGAGGCGGGGCATGTTACGTCAATCAACGTAAAAATAATTCATTTGTGGCATGCAGTAAGTCTATTGTTCAGTTTTCACTTCAAGATGACCGAGTACGTTTATGGTGGCTTTAACGACAAAACTTACCATAATCTTGTGTATTATATTGAGAATAAAGTGTTTCCGAAATTTGGCGAAAAGGTAAAGCAAAAGAACGCCAAAGATGCTCTACGCAGGAAAAGTAAAGCTTTTGTTGTAAAGGACAATTGGTTGTTTTACGTGGGTAAAGAAGGCACAAGAGAGGTTGCAAGAAAAAGGTGATGAACTTGGAATTCTGAAAAGGGTGCACGACACGGATCATATGGGCGTCAATGCTACACACGAACGAGTGAAATCAGCATATTATTGGAACAATATGTTTGAGGACATGAAACAATTTGTCAAAGCTTGTGAAAAGTGTCAGAAAAAGTGCAAGATTTGAAACACAAAATGCTCCACTACGGCCAGTTCGACCTCCTCAACGTCCTTTCCGTATGTGGGGTATGGACTTAACCAAACTGCCCAGGGGTGACGATGGTTTGGAGTACCTTCTTGTGGCTGTCGATTACCTAACCAAATGTGGAAGCTGCTCCCCTAAAGACAAAAAGGAAGCGCGTGGAATCGTCGATTTTTTTCGATGAAATGTGCAGCCGTTGGGGCTTTCCTGCAATTGTAATCACGGACCAAGGCAAGGAGTTTTGCAACAAGACTTTTGACGACTACTGCAACGGTCATGGCATCAACCACGAGACATCCACCACATACCACCCTCAGGTGACTCTCTCTCTCTCTCTCTCTCTCTCTCTCTCTCTCTCTCTCTCTCTCATCTCATTTTTTTCTCTCTTAAAAAATGTCCATTTGTTCCTCTCTCTCTCTCTCTCTCTCTCTCTCTCTCTCTCTCTCTCTCTCTCTCTCTCTTATAAGCCTATCAACGTCTTCTATTCTCTCTCTCTTTATAGTAACGACTGTTTCTCTCTATACCTGTTTGTTATCTCTGTCTGTCTGTCTGTCTGTCTGTCTGTCTGTCTCTCTCTCTCTCTCTCTCTCTCTCTCTCTCTCTCTCTCTCTCTCTCTCTCTCTGGACACAACTCAGTCAGTTAAGGCTATCTTTTTGAATATTGGGTTTTAACGTCATTTTCACCTTTCGGTATTTCGCGACGACTGGTCACATTATACTGACACCAGTGACCCAGTTCAGTTATGGGAGAATTAATAAGGCCACACATTGACCAATCCGGGATTCGAACCAGAGACAATCAGGTTGCCAGCGCACGCTCTAACCGACTGAGCTATCCCGGCTCCTCATAACCACTGAGCACACCTATAGCCTTTTTAAAAGCCTGTATTCGGAGTTGGGACAGCGGAGCGGGGATGAAGCTCAGTAGTGTAGAGCATCAGCCTGCGATTTCAACATGCGCTGGTTCGAATCTCACTTACGTCTCGTAAATAACGTGGTCTTTCCGCTGTCCATTTTAATACAGTTATGATTATGGTGGTTCAGTATTGACCAAGAAATACTGGTTCGCTGGTGTCAGTTTAATGTGACCAACCGTTTTTTAAGGGCCAAAAGCCACAGGACATTTAATATTGCATTCCTCCCTTGGACAGCAGCAATGTTTTGCCTGTGTGTTGAGATTGCAAAGCTCAATAGATAAAAGCGTCTTAAAGCGTCCCCCCCCCCCCCCCCCCCCCCCCCCCCCCCCCCCCCCCCCCCCCCCCCATTACGGATGTTTGCACGCACAAAAGGGACCTCGATATAAAGTCTCATCCGAAGAGTACAATGCACTATACCACTGCACCACCACGCCCTCTTTTGGATAATAACGCAGGCACAAACGCAAGCATGAACACACACGCTCTCATTCGCAGAAGGCACCAAAAATCTCTCAGGACTGAGAAAATACAAACATCTTGTGATAATACTGCCTCTGTCAAAATCTATGATTGGGAGGCACTCTAATAATCTCCAGCTTTTTACTCCACATGTCTATAATCCCAAATCTCTACAGTCTCACGGCTTTCTAGTCCCACGGCTCTATAGTCCCAGAGTTTGAGAGATTATAGACTGTGGGGTGAAAGAGCTGTGGGACTATAGAGTTGTGGGATATAGAGCGTTTGTAATTACAAATAGACTCTATAGTAGTCACACATTGTTATTTTGTCAGCAGGTGTATTGTTTTCACTTTGGAACGCCCTTCTGTCTGTTCGTCCGTCAGACTTTTTACAATCGCCATCTCTAAACGGCTGAACCGATTGTCACAAAATTTTGTACACATGATCCTGAGACGGTGATGGGGGTGATTATCGTGCATTCACGGTTGTTCTTGTTCTTGTTTTTTTTTTTTTTTTTTTTTTTTTTTTTTTTTTTTTTTTTTAGTTCCCAAGCAAAATCGGGATCTACTGTTTTTGGCTTTGTCCATCCGTCCGTATGTCCGTCCATCCGTACGGCCCGCACCCCTTATTTCATATCATCGCATTTGGTCAATCGTAATCAAATTCAGTGTACGAGTTCGAGAGACCTAATAATCTTTCGTTGCATCATCGTCTTGGTTTTTCTTTAAGGTTAAGGTCTCGCCGAGAACGAGGTTCGAACTCAAAACACAAAATCGTTGATATTTCACTCATTTCTGGACGTTTTCGAATTTTTTTTTCATAGATACCATGTCGAAATCGCTATTGTAGCAGTACATTGTATGGGGAATAGATTATATCCCAGCGGTGCGGCTTGGACAGTTACTTACATCAGTGTGGGATTACAGAGTCAATCTGAAATGAAAAACGCTCTATAATCCCACAACTCTTTGTTCTTACATCTGATCCCACACTCTTTAATCCCACAATTCTATAGTCCCACAGCTCTACTTCCACAGCACCAAAAACATAGTGTGGATTATAGAGCTGTGGGATTATAGAGCTTTGGGACTATAGATATGCTACCCTATGATTATACCATATGTAACGGATACACATTTTTTTGTGGTTTCTTTTTTCAGACAAACGGACTGACTTGAGAGAATGAATGCTTGCGTCAAGAGTGGTCTGAGAAAACTGACAGAGCACAAAGGTGACTGGCCAAAATTTTTTGAATCAAGTTCTGAGAGGGATGCGCTGGCACACCCCGAGGTCAACAAAATATTCACCATATGAGTTAGCATTTGGGTGTAAACCTCGCATCGATTGTTCGATTGAAGACGAAGACGAGTTGGACCTGGCAGCTGCGGAAATCCTTCAAGGAAACGACACACAGGAAAAAACAGCAGCTGCAGATTCCCAAGACTGCAAGGCTAGTTCTCAACAGCACATGCACCAGAGAGCACACGAAAACATTGAGGCCGAGCAACAAAAATATAAGAAACAGTATGATGAAAAAAACGCGGAAAAAAACCATTATTCAAGGAGGGAGAGCGTGTCCTGTTGCAAAATTCGCGAAAACGTTCTAGGAAAGGCGAAGAGCTTGATCCCCACTTTTCAGGGCCATATGTCATTACAAGAATAACGAATGTGAACACTGCATATCTGGACGGTGCGAAGCGAGCTGTGTCAGTTTCGCGTTTGAAACATGTTGCAAAGGCAGGAGAAGCACCAAAGAAGAAGCACGTTGTGCGCCCAGAAGAAGTTCGATACCAATTCCGTGCACCTGATGAAAAGGAGATGAAAACGGTGGCGACGTTGCTGGGGATTTCTGAGGGCAGCTGGAAGAATAGTCCAAAGTTTGGAACACAGAAGAAACAATTTTCATCTTTCTCGCCACCAAAGAGCACAAAAACACTTACAAAACACAGGGCGACGGAAACTACCTGTTCCGTTCTTTCAGTTATTTCGTGACTGGAGAGATGAAACAAACCACCCAGCTCTAAGACGCGGAATCACGGAATACATGAAGTCTGATCCATCGGGAATCTTCAGATGCATCCTCAAGAAGAACCTGAACAGTACTTGTCGCGAGGTATGGACACACCAGCAACTCCAGGAAAGGCTTCGGGACCTCTTTGGGGC
The DNA here is from genome assembly GCA_016801955.1 of Conus betulinus. Classification (NCBI taxonomy): domain Eukaryota; kingdom Metazoa; phylum Mollusca; class Gastropoda; order Neogastropoda; family Conidae; genus Conus; species Conus betulinus. The sequence continues at coordinate 10,657 of JADBJO010029484.1, forward strand.
ACTGACCTCGAAATTTCAGCATTTGCAACTCTGTGCAAACGCACCGTGTTTGTGTGGAAAGACCAACTCGACTCGAATGTTCCCGAGTACTGGGTTCCTTATAAACCTTTGTACCCCCCTGGGAACCAGAAAAACGAGAAACAAACAAAATATGTCCACAGGCATCTCATCCCCCCCCCCCCCCTACCCCCACCCCCCCCCCCCCCCCCCCCCCCCCCTGTGGGCATTTTGATGTTGTGCTGGACATTTAAACACGCTCGCCACAGTGCGTTTTTTCGATGTTGTGCTGGACGTTTTTGAACACGCTCGTCACGGGGCATTACGATATTGTGCTGGACGTTTGAACACGCTCGTCACGGGGCATTACGATATTGTGCTGGACGTTTGAACACGCTCGTCACGGGCATTACGATATTGTGCTGGACGTTTGAACACGCTCGTCACGGGGCATTACGATATTGTGCTGGACGTTTAAAACACGCTCGTCATGTCGTCACGGCGCTTTCTGACAATGATCGCACCTGTATTAGAAACGTTCGTCTTTATATTTGCTAACATTTAGTCTTTTACTTTTATATGTCATTGCAGCCCATTTATATAGTTGTGTGTGTGCGCTTCATATTGATGTTCTTGAGATTTTTGCATCCTTATTGCGGATATTAATAGGACATAATATTTAAGGCTATCCTTAATATTTTTCGTTCGTTGATTCCACATTGTGAACATTTCGTTTCATACTGCACAATCTCTTTTTTTTCTCTTATTTTAAATATATATTCTACGATTAACCATCGCTGCTCCATTTTCACTGAGTGAAACAATCATCAGCATTTGTGAAAGAAGACCCTGCAAAATCTGTCTACTTTATTTTCATGTTATTAGAAGTGTGGTTTTTGTGCTCATTCACATTCCATAGTAAAAGTCCGTGAAGAGCGGATAGTATTAATTATGTTTCCCTTATTAAAGAAAAAAAAATGCTATATACGTGGCTTTAGCACACAACTTCCTGGATTGGAAACTGTGAATGCTTACATCCCTTCGACATTTATGTAAAATGTCTATTTAATTTCATTTACATTTTATTTTAAAAGATTCTGTAATTGTTCCTTTGAATTTTTTTTCAAAACAACTTACATTGCATTCAATTTTCATCCTTGGAGGGTAGCTTCTTTTCTTTTTATTAACTTTGACACAAGTACGTGATGGTTTCTCAAAGTGTTTTCTCATTGACACATGTCAGTAATTTTATTTGATATTAGTGATAATTGGGTTTCCTTCATCTAATTTACTTTGTAATTCTTTATAATTCCTAAAGAAAAGTTGCTTTTGTTTACGAATCTTTTATATTCACTTTAAATATCAATACTAGAAATGTGTTCGAACGAACGCGTAGATCTCCCTTTGTCAGTGCAAATCCCCCTCATTTTGAGCGACGCATTCACACAAAAATTCCCCTCATTTTGAGCGACGCACATACACACGAATTCCCCCACACAAAAACCCCCCCCCCCCCCCCCCCCCCCCCCCCCCCCCCCCCCCGTCATTTTGAGCAACGCACTTCCTAGAAAGGGGAGATCTACTAAAGTACTATTTTTTTTTAATTTCAGTACTTGTTTTTCTGTGAAAATAGCATGTCTACATTATAAAACATAACTTCGTTTGTTGTTGAGGACAAAATAAAGCGTCATGATAATACTATTTTTAGTGATTTTTTATGTGAATATATGTGAGGATATTCATCGATGAAGCCCGTCCAAACGCTCTTATCATCATGTGTTGTTAAACACGTTTGACTGGGGGTGCTCAAATCGTTTAACGCTATGGACGGTAAACCGCCAAATGATGTTCGTATCCCCCCCCCCCCACCCACCCCCCCCTAACACCCTTAACATTTAGGTTAATGTGGAACATATCACGGTCTTCGTCTCTTTCATCGTCATCGTTATTGTGTTCACTCTAACAGATATCATAATCCCTAGTAAAGCCATTTATCAATTCTGTCTGTCTGTCTGTCTGTCTGTCTCTCTCTCTCTCTCCTCTCTATCTCTCGCTCTCCTCTCTCTCTCTCTCTCTCTCTATCTCTTTGGTTTTTGTTGTGTTGTGTTGTGTTGTGTTGTGTTGTGTGTGTGTTGTGTTGTGGTGTTGTGGCGTGTGTGCGTGCACGCGCGCGCGCAGTGTGTGTGTGTTGTGTGTGTGTGTGTGTGTGAAAGTGATTTTTTGTTTGTTTGTTTGTTTTCCGCGACGCTGACAATAGATCACACAAAACAGCGGTATCGTGAGGACAGTGTGTTGGCCGGATGCATTCTGGCTGCTGAGAAAGCGACCCGGACACACAGAAAGGAAAGGCAGGATGTGACAGCTGTGCCATGACTCTCAAGTCATCTTAGTGTCCTGATTCACGTCGTCTCTACACTACCCCCAAAGGCTCACAATTAGCAATGCTAACAGCAGTGCCTTCTACACACGCACACCACGGTTCCACAGTTCAATCGCACAGATCGTAGTTTTGTAACTCAAGTTTGTCTACGACCCAAACACCAATTACGATAACAGACCATGCTTTATATTCTGTTTTGTTTATAGCTCTGCAGATTACAGAGAAATAGATATTAGTTCATGAATCATAATGTCTGTTGCTTCGATTTTCATGGGGACAGTAACAATGCTGAGATCATGACGGAGATAGATCGGTCATCATTTCAAAGCCCGAAACTGGAGAAAGACATCCTCAGATATCAGTCTTGAATCTGCACAGATTTTATCAAAGACAAGATTTGATCACTACACTTCAAGACCAGTGAAACTAGACACTGCTGGAATCCTAGGGATATTGTTGGATTGATCTTCCCAGATAGACAGAAAGGGGATATAATGCGCTGAAGACAGGTTTAGCAGCTAGTGAGATATCTTGCTGCCTAGCCAGGGCGTAGAAGAATGGACACAGGTTGAGAGCAGCTAGCGAGATATCTTGCTGTCTAGCCAGGGCGTTGAAGAATGGACTGTCAGGGCTTTGAATAAACACAAATCAGGATTTTGAATTTGGCCTCACAGGACGTTGAATAGAAGCTCAGTCAGGGCTTTGGGTAATGGCTCGTTATAAGCGTTGGATAATGGCTCGGGCGGGGCTTTGAAAAATGGCTCGTCGTGGCTGTGAATAATGGCTAGCCGGGGCTTTGAATAATGGCTAGTCGGGGCTTTGAATAATAGCTAGTCACGACTATGAATAATGGCTAGTCAGGGCTTTGAATAATGGCTAGTCATGGATCAATTTTGAATAATGGTTAGTGAGGACTTTGAATAATGACCAGTCACAGCTTTGAAGAATGGCTAGTCAGGGTTTTGAATAAAGGCTAGTCAGGGTTTTGATAAAGGCTAGTCAGGGTTTTGAATAAAGGCTAGTCGGGTTTTGAAGTCAGGGTTTTGAATAAAGGCTAGTCAGGGCTTTAAATAAAGGCTAGTCAGGGCTTTGAATAAAGGCTAGTCAGGGTTTTTGAATAAGGCTAGTCAGGGCTGTGAATAAAGGCTAGTCAGGGCTTTGAATAAGAGCTAGTCAGGGCTTTGAATAAAGGCTAGTAAGGGCTTTGAATAATGGTAAGTAAGGGCTTTGAATAATGACTAGTCACCGCTCTGAAGAATGGCTAGTCAGGGTTTTGAATAAAGGCTAGTCAGTGCTTTGAATATTGGCTAGTAAGGGCTTTGAAATAACGGCTAGTAAGGTCTTTGAATAATGACTACTCACGGCTCTGAAGAATGGCTAGTCAGGGTTTTGAATAAAGGCTAGTCTGAGCTTTGAATATTGGCTGGTAAGGGCTTTGAATAATGGCTAGTCAGAGCTTTGAATATTGGCTAGGTAGGGCTTTGAATAACGGCTAATCATGGCTTAAGATGATGGCTAGCCAGTGATTTGAATAATGGTTAAACGGGGCTTTTGAGCTGTAGCTACTTAGGGCTTTGAACAATACCTAGTCAGGGCTTTGAATAATGGCTAGTAAGGGCTTTGAATAATGGCTAGTAAGGGCTTTAATTAATAGCTATTCACGGCTATGAATAATGACTAGTCACTGCTTTGAGAGAGAAGGGTGAATGGAGAGCGTGAAAGAGAAAGAGGTTTTTGACTAATCTGAAGGAAAGAAATGCTGGTAAAATCAAAAAACAGGTGCCAAGCGACAGGACAACACTTAATTTGAGCAACGGGATCTCCTCACATATGTGACGCTTGTGAAGGGTTTACCCTGCCTTGAACAAAGAACTAAAGCACTCTTGACGCTTGTGAAGTTTTAGCCTTCCTTGAACAAAAAAACTAAGCGCTCTTGACGCTTGTGAAGGTTTACCCGGCCTTGAACAAAGAACTAAAGAGCTGTTGACCTTGTGAAGTTTACCCTTCATCTTCATCCGTATAGTGTCCTCAATCAACAGGCTGATTATTCTGACACTTGTGGGAAGGGGTAGGCGCAGAAGAAAAAAAAAAAAAAAGAAAGCTTGTGACTACTGGTGGAGTTCACGAGCTCCCGATGTGAACACGCCGGGACACGCGGCTCCAACCACAGCCTCAGTCAGTGAATCTGTCACGGACGCCTTTTAAATTCTTTAGTTTACACATAAGGGATTGTTGCTGACAGGCAGTGTGTCAGATTTAGCTTGTGTGGAAGTTAGAGCACAGAGGTCATGCTCTCAAGCGTGTCGTGCGTGGGATTGCAGCATCCTCTGACTTGACCGTCCCCTTCAATTTAGGGAAAAAAAAAAAAAAGCTGAACGTGAGGGCACGCGAGGGCGAAACGTGTGTACAGAAGATACGGCGCGTGTGTGAGTGTGCGTTGCCGCGCGGTTGTGTGGTGCGTGTGTGTGTGTGTGTGTGTGTGTGCGCGCGCGTGTGTATGTGTGTGTGTGTAGGCGCGTGTGTAGATACCTGGCCAGAGTTTCAGGCCGGATTGTTGTGTTGCTCATGTTTTTCTGGCAAGTTGACATTCTCGGGATGTCCCTGGGTGGGACTGTAACTGTATTCAGACTTGTTGCAATCTTGGGTTGGTCGATCTTGGGTTTTGATTAAGCACTCGGTTCGCTGGCAGCCGAGTGGGTAAGGATCCCCATCCTTGGGTAGTGGGCCTCTTTTGTCTACTTCATCGTAGCGCTGCAGCGGGGGACCTAGCCGTTCGCTCGGCCGAAGGAAGCCGCTGGTCTTCTGTTTGGGATCTCTATCCCTACCCACTGCTACCTCTCCATTGGGTCGTCCAGGACCTGAAGTTCCTTTCGGTGGGGACTGGTTGGTCGAGTCCCGTCTTCCGTCGAGACTGGGGGCTGGCCGGCACTTCCTTTTCTGACCACCCGCCGTTCTGGTAAGAATTATTTCTGTATATAGAGAAAGTATTTTGTTATTGTGAAACCACCCTTTTCGCAAGTGAAAGAGAAGAGAGAGAAAAAAAAAAAAGAAAAGTTTTTTATTTTAATTTAATCCATTTTCCATCTTGCTTGTAAAAGGGTGTGTAGTCGAGGCGTGTCAGCGAAGCGCTCTCGAATAGTTTTCCGCCCATTTGGAGTGTTCCGATTGTGATTTATGTACTCCGACTCTATTTCTGTTTTCCTTTTAACCCAATTCCTGAGTGATTTCTGGGGGTAGGAGAAGCTCATTTCATGGTTGTAAAAAGAATTCCGTATCTTTTGTGGCACCAGGACTATAGGGTTGTCTTTGTGCTAGAATGGTTTTGGGCGCTGCTGTTAACCAAGGAAGGATATATGGATGGTTGATTTCTGACAGCCAAGAAGTCTTGCTGGATATGTTTGGTGCCTGACTGGTTGGAATTTTATTATTATTTTAAAATATTTGTAATTTAGAACACAGACATGCGAGATGGATGCGGACGTAAATAGGGTGTTCATCCGACTAATATTAAGTCGGAAACAGGGATCTCCCATCGCGACGCCCGCGTTGGCCCTGCTCCTTTCGTATTGTCTGTTCCTGTTCGTCCTGTCTGTCCTAATTTTATATATATATTTTTTTTATAATGGATGAATGTATGAAAAGGATGAACGAGAGCTCTTTATTTTAATTTTTTTTTTTTGTGGGAAAATAAAGGGAGTTTAATTTCTATTTTCACACATAGAAAACAAAAACTGGGGAAATCTTTTTTTTCTAAAAATTAAATGTAGATTTCAAATTATATTTTTAACATAGAGAAATTAAGTGATAATATAAATGGTTCGCACACACTGTTTTTCATGTCTTTCTTCACTTCACTGCACCAACACATTTAGGTTTTTATGTGGAGAATTTCTCTGAAAGACACTGATCTTCGCCGCAGGGCGGTTTTTGGTTTTTGTTTTTTTTTTTTGTTTGGGTTTTGGCGCATTCCAGCGCCTTCTACCAAGGCAGGTCGCTGGGAGGCTGGCCCGGTTACCGTGGCGACTGGCAGCTGAGTCAGCAGCGGCGACCTGAAACGGCTACTACGCAGCTGTCGGACTCAGGCACCGGGGAGCAGTCCTCCAAGGCATCTACTACCTGAACCGGCGACGCAGCTGTCGGACTCAGGCACCGGGGAGCAGCCCTCCAAGGCATCTACTGCGAGACGTGGGTCCTGGGCTCCCGTGACAGATGAGCTGAGTGACTTTAAGCTGTGGTGTAGAAGGCGTGGAAGCAGCTGTGTGCCAGCCAAGACAGTATGAATGGAGGACTATTTTGAAGGAATGGAGTGTGGAAGGCATTAGTGTGAAAGGGATTGAATCGTGTTGTTGTCCTGTGAATTAATGTGTAGGTGTGTTCCTTGCTTTTTCTTCTTTTACTTGGAGGCACATAGCGATTAGTGGGATTTAGGGCAAACAATAGGCGGGTGACCTGGGTTCTGGGGAAGGTGTATGGGGGTTACTTTGTCCCCTTAAATAGATAGTTTTTCTGATAGGTATCTATCCTTCTTCTCTAATTCCCACCTTCTCAAAACTTGCTCCTCGTCTGTCCTCTTTTCTTCTTTAGTTTTCCCTCGTCCCATATCTGTGTGAATGAGAATATTTATGTTAATTTTGTGAAAAATAAATGTTTTTTTGAATTTACCCCCTGCGTTTTTCCTGGTGTCGGGAGTTTTGGGTGTCGACTGTGCCTTTCTCCGCCACTTACTCCATCTCCTTCCTAACCCCTGGGTGTAGCGATTACCCTGCATTGAACAAAGACCTAAAGCGCTCTTGACGCTTGTGAAGTTTGTACTCTGTACTGACGAAAGAAACTAAAGCGCTATAATTGCCTAATTTTTCTCCCTCGTAAAAAAAAATGAAACGCTACCGATGGTATAGATCTCCATGGCAACCAGTCAGGATTCTCGGAGGCTGGTGCAGGAAACGTGTCACTTCGAGATGATTGCATCACAGTTGTATTCAGCGAGATGGGAGTTCCTACCCTGGGACAACCCTGACAATATTGTCAGTGCAGAAGTGGAAGGCGTTGTACATCAAATCAAAAACAACTTGCTTGTGCTGATGTTCCTGATTGGCGGACCAGCTAACGTCATCAACATGGCGGTGTTCTATAAACACGGTCTTCAGGATCGGGTCAATCTGTGTCTGTTCGCTTTGTCGCTTATTGATGAACTGTATTTGATCACAACGACCCTGTTGCACGGGGAACAACTCCAAATGCAAATCACCAAAGAAGGAAGATTCGGTCCTTTCATGACGTTTATGACCAACAATAATTTGGTGGTTTTCGCTGCCTCCGCTTTTATTTTCTCCTGTGCTGTCTGTCATCATCGCTACAGAGAGATGCCTCTGTGTTTTCAATCCACTCAAATTCCAAACTCTCCTACGTACTAGAACGATGGCTGTCATAATCATAGTGGTCAGTGTTGTAATGACAGGTTTTATATTTCATCGTGAGTTTCCGATATCGTGTAGGTTGTGTGCACGACCCTGTGACAGGTACAGTGATCAACACAGGAATCAAAGGGACCTTTTACCATGCTAACAAAGCCCTGATCGATGTTCTGCATGGTTTGGTGTTTGGTGTTGGCCTGCCTATCATCATCGAACTGATTGTGGTGACGACAGCAACTATTATGACGATTGCAAAAATTACGTCAGATTGTCAAGTGGAGATCTGTAACCGCCTCGTTGATCTCGGCCAAGGAGCTCGCTCTGACGAAGATACTGGTGGGAAACTCTGTCCTGTTCATCCGCCTGTCTTTCCCCCGTGGCTCTCATTCGTGTCAGTTGGCTGTTCTTGCCGGAAGTGAATTCCGGTCAACGTCATCATAACTTCTTTTCTGGTGGGTGTGTGGGTGGCTGAACTGTTCAACATCATCAACACGCCACATTCAAACTTCTTTGTCTATTACGTCATGGGATCTCGCTACAGACAAACAGTCTGG
>JADBJO010029485.1:0-2500 GCA_016801955.1 Conus betulinus
GTAAAATCCCATCCCCAACTTTTGGAAGAGAAGCCAGTTTGGCCGTTGGTAGGATTCACGTTACACCTAGCATGCACCTTCCCTGAAGCTGGGAGTATGGCTGCCTTAATGGAGGGATAACAAAACGGTAATTACACACAAAACTCCCATGCCTGTCTATATAGGCAGTGTGCCGCAGGAGTATCAGCCTGCATAAGCGAGAAGAAAAAAAAAAACTTCATGCCCTAAGTAGGATATGAAGGATAAATCAAACTTTGAGACTTGGTTCTAGCTCTTTTGTTACTCATATCCTCATGCTCTGCAGTCTGTGTCCCTTTTTTTTTTCTTTTTGCCCTCCTTATTCTGTCTGTTGCTTTATTTGTTTCATGATACTTGACCTTCTCTCACTGTATGAGTGGGGCATGGTGTGATGGAAAAAATGGAGTCGCACAAGTTTTTGTGTGTGTGTGGATACATGCCAGTGTGTTAGGTGTATGTGAGTATTAGCAGTCTGTTTTAGTTTGACATTCTCATCTTCCCCCACTCTTATCATGTTATTGCAACATGCAAGAAAGTACCGCCCAGGACAGGTAGGGTTGTGCAAACAATGCAAGGGCAAACTCTCTGGCGCTGACAGACTACAGACCCTGTGTGTGGCAGGAGGTGGACAGAGCTCTGCATGGAGTCTCCCCCACCCTCTCACCCATGTTCCCAAGGCCCCTGCTGGCACCCCCGCCACCTTCCACTCCCCCACCAAGATGTTCCGCGACCTCACCGCAGCGTCTTCGGCAATGCAAGGCGGAGACTACCCCCGTGGAGTGCCGCCTTCAAGGGAAATCACCATGTCTCCGGGGCATAAGATCTGCGTGCCAGGGGGGACAAGTTTGGTGAGCAGTTGCCTCCCTCGCCTGATGAGCTTGGTAAGTGAATGATCATGCTTGATTATGACCTTTAAAAACATTATGAATAATACAAGATTGTCATCATGTCATGCTGAAAACCGCTATGGCAAGCACTTTGGATTGAAAGCCCAGTTCTCTAAGCTGCTGGCTACACTGACACACTTCTCAGTCTTGTAGACGTGAGCTTGCTCCATTCTGCTTTCACACTCATTCATGAGTTCAGTCAGAATCCTTTGGAGTACAGTATGCTGCGTCATTCCACCCTTCCCCCCAGTTCCTGATGTTCTGGATTTCCCGTTGTGGTAGATCTGCTGTGGGCACGACCACGTCACTGCATCCAGTATTCCCTGCTTCAGCGTCCGTCAACACCACAGCTCCTTCCTAGTCATATCCATGCCTCCTGCATTGTAGGGTGATGTGTGTGTGTTGTGTGTGTGTGTGATGCGTGCGTGTCGGTTGCGTGCGTGTGTGGGTGTGTGGGGGTGTGTGTTGTGTGTGAGAGAGAGAGAGAGGGCGTGAGTGCGTGTGTGCGTGCGTGCGTGTGTGTGTGAGGTGTTGTGTATGTGTGGTGGGTGTGCGTGTGTGTGTGTGTGTGTTTCCGTGTCTGTGTTTGTGTGTGTGTGTGTGTGGTGTGTGTGCGATGAATGAAAATACAGAATCATTCACTGACAGCTAACGATCAACAACTATCCCCGAATAAAGCTAAAACGGTCATGAAGCTGTATTAACCAACACTGATTTGTCTTAAGATAACGTTTTACATGTGTATCCAAGTGCAATTAGTCCCCGAGAGATTATTCTACAAGAGATTACAAGCTGTTCGGAAATAGTCTTGAACCTTCTAATACACGAGAGATTAGGCCCCTCTTCCGTCAGCATCAAACTGATGTATCAAATAATGTTCGTTTTGAATTCATACAATAATAATCTGTACATCAGCTAGTGTGATAAGATATGGTTGAAAAAAAACAAAGAACGCATCATGTGGGTGGGAAAAGGGGAACGCGGCAGAAACACTAACCGTTGAATTTCTTTCATCCTGTCTTTCACCAATTGTTCACCCACCACCATCACTACTTGGCAGGTTCCCTGCACACAAACGCGCGCGCGCCCGCTCGCGCACACACACACACACACACACACACACACACACACACACACACACACACGCACGCACACACACACGCACGCACGCACGCACGCACGCACGCACGCACACGCACACACACACACACACACACACACGCACACGCACACACATACACGCACGCACGTACATGTAGACAAACAGGCAGATAGACGGAAATACAGACAGATAGATAGATAGGTAGATAGATAGATAGATAGATAGAAGGATGGATGGGTGGAGAGAGAGAGAGGGGGGGGAGAGAGAGGGGAGAGAGAGAGAGAGAGAGAGAGAGAGAGAGAGAGAGAGAGAGAGAGAGAGAGAGAGAGATCAGCAACATACTCAATCCTTCAAGAACACTCAGCACTACTGAGTTGGTGTTCTCCTTAACGAAGCAGCCATTTGCTGCAAAATATTGGGTAATGTCGGGTGGTGTTTAGAATATGATGGAGGGGTGGAATAGCTCAGTTGGTAGAGCGCCGGACTCGTGATC